>APFE030814679.1:34568-72653 GCA_000404065.3 Pinus taeda | reverse complement strand
TTGAGGAGTGGTAATTCCAGCCAATGCATTACAAGATATGGTCAGATTCATTTCTTCTTTATCTAGGCTTTGTTCCTGGAGTATATCCTCTTCTTTTGACCTTTCTTGCTCCTTTTCTCCTTCCTCTTCACAATCTATGTAGAATAATTTCTTCTCGGCACACTTATGACCTTTAGTGTATTTTCTATCACAACTGTAACAAAGCCCTTTTGCTTTTTTTCTTCCAATTGTTGTGGTGTCAACCTTATAGGTTGTGGAAGGCTAGGGGTAACAACACTCCGTCTTTATAGATGTGAGTTGTATGCTTCCTGGTTGCCATAATTTTGCTTTCCATTTTTCTTGCTAACCTGAATGCCTTCTCTAATGAATCAGGTTCCCAAAGGCGAACATCATGTTGGATATTATCCTTTAAAGACCCTATGAACACATCAATCCTATGCTCCTCTGGAATATCTTTTACCCTTATGTTCAATTTTTGGAACTCCTCAATGTGCTCCATTTATTGAACCCTTTTGTTTGAGACTTATCAATTGGCTAAAAAAAGTGTTGCTTTTTGTATCCTCATAATGTGCTATTTCTTCCGTAAAAATTGCCCAAGTGATAATTTGTTTATGAGAGCAAAGCCATTGATACCATACAAACTGATTTGGTTCCAAATATAAAGTTGCAATACGTACCTTTTGTGTGTTTTGCACATTATTGAGATCGAAAAATTTCTCCATCTGTAATATCCATGTTGCGGGACCTTGCCATCAAACTTCCTCATATCAATTTTTGGAATATGGTGGGTCTTCGATCCAACATTAGAGTCTATGGAATCATAATTAACATTTCTTTTGTTCTCATCATGAGTTTCCTTTACTACCCTTTCACCTTTAGTGACCCTTTCTTGTAGCAACTTATTCATATTTATCTTCAATTTTTCCATGTTTGTTTTCAAATCTATCTTCAAATCATCCATCTTAGCTTCCACGTCATTCATCTTAGCTTCCATGCCATTCATCCTAGCTTCTACACCTTTCTTTAAACAATCCATCTTAGATTCTGTTCCTTTTTGTGCAAGTGACACTTGTTGCACTTGGTCTCGTAATTTTGATATATCATGTTGCATTTCTTCCTCTTCTTCATGAGTCATGCTAGAGCTTTTGTATGCAGTGATGCCCACTTGAAGACTTCATGTGGTGAACTTCTTGTTGTTGTTCTGCACCTTGATTGTTGCTCTTGTCATGCTACACTTTTTCATTCTTCGTAACATTAGATTATGCATTGAGTCTTCTCTTGATGAATATATAATACCTGCAAAAATTCTTCAAGGAAATACCCATAACATGATAATAGCAAAACTTACCTCATCCTACAGAGAATATGTCAGTGCTAAACAAAAACAACAAATTAAAATACAAAGAACCTAATTCAATTAAGATATGAACATGCATATATAGAATATACTTACCTGTAGCTTACCTCTGCTGCATCATTTTGCTGCACCTTTCTCTTTGCTGCCCTAGAAAGTATGGTCCTTTGCACCCCTTGACAACACTTGATATAGTTTTTCTTGCCTTCTAGGAACACAATATTTAATCTAATGTATCTCTGCGATTTCAGATCCTCAACATGTGATTTGTGGTTTTGTAGAAGCCCTTTGAGTCTTCTTTCCAATTCCACAGGTTTTACCTGATTTGGACTCTTCAAGTCAAAGTTATGCCCAATCTCTCACAATGATCTAATTATGGACTAATTCAGTAGATCGAACTTGTACGATGTGCCATGTGTCACTTTTTCCTCCTTCATCTTTGAAATTAATACACATAAAACTAATGTCTATGCAATATCCACCACTTTTATAGAATTTCAATCCTCTTCTCAGAGAGAGAGTTATGAATATTTTCCCAAGGTCACTTCTTTGAGATGAAATTCGGCATCCTACAAAAACCCTAACTTCCACAGATCATATCTCTGAAAATATAGTGAACCAAGATCGAAAATTCAGTCATGATGTTCATCAGGATTATGAATCAAATGGGTTTTAATGTCAAAATCTAAGACTTTACAAAAATGAAGTTATAGCGAAAATTCCACAATCGCTACATTTGGAGGAAATATGAGATTTATTTTTATAGAGTTGAGAGGGGCTTCTATAGAGAATGTTGGAGGGATTTTAGGAGCTTAAAAAATTATTAATTAATGAATATTCAATGACCAAAACCAATTATGAGTGCCATGCCACAACCCCATATGGTTTTAGCCCACTAACAGGGGTTACTAAATTCAAACATGAATATCTCTCAAACTGTGAATAATTACTTGGCGTGCCATATATCAACAAAAACATCTCAACAAGTAGAATCTATCTAGAAGGTCCTTGACTCAAAATAGAGTAAGTTTTCAAGTAAAAATTCTCTTGCAAGATCAGGGTAGCCCCTGCTGCTGCTTGGGTTGACATCAATTACAACCTTAGATCATCTTTAGATCAACACTTTCTTCCTTAATCTTCAACTAAGCCAATTCGTGATCTTTCCTGTCAATAACATGCAAGTGTTATTTTTTCCAATTCTTGAAATTGTTGATTTCAGTAGGATTTGTGTCAAGTTATTTTTTCTTTTGAGCAAGGCCTTCCTGAAACCAAATTTTCAAGATTTGTCTTCTTCTTTCTACTTCTTCTATTTGTAGCTTTAGAAGAGTGACTTTTTTTGCTTCTCTATAGAGAACTTGTATCTATTCATTTTGCCTTCCATTTTACTTCCTGAGCCTGTCTATTTCTGCAACATTTGTTTCCAATTCCTTTTTCCTTTAATTAACTTCAAATGCATACATTTTACCATATTCCCTTTGTTGGCTTATCAATCGTTCTCTTTCCTTTCATCTTCTTGTACTTGTAGTTTCAATACAATAACTTATTCTTTGAGTGTGTGATTTTCCTTCTCTATGTTCTTCCATTATTTGTTACTTTCATCAAGTTCTCTTCTAAGTGATTCTTCAACTTTTTTGGCTTCTTCCTACTGCACTTTAAGGCTGCTGATGATTTCCTTTGATTCTTCATTCTTCTTATTAAGGCTTTTGGCATGTCGTTTTTCTATCTTTAGTTTGACTTCTAGAAGTTTGACATTTTCTTTTTGAACCTTAAGCTTCTTTATAAATCTAATAATTTTGTTTTGAAATCCAATATCACTCATCTCTTTATCTTCTTCTTTAAGAGATTCCTTCATATTATCAACATTAATAAGATCTGAAATTATTTCAATACTTGGAACTTCCTTTGAAAACTTGGTGTCTTACTTCTTTGATTTTCCCATCTCTTCACTTTGAGATTTACCTTCCAGTTGTTAAGCTACTACTAAAGGAACATGCTCTGATACCAATTGTTGTAAATACTAAGAGGGGGGTGAATCGATATTTCTTTCTAATTAGTTAATTTTAATATTTAAAGAAACAATTATCATTAGCATTAGATGAACATAAACATTCATCAATAGTAAACAACATCATTCAACAATGCACAATAACCAAGACAGTAGACACAAATATGTTGAGGTGGAAAATCCCCTCCAGATCAAAAACCATTGAATACCTCTTAATATTTTTCTTCAAACATAATTACATCAAGTTTTCAACTCCAACTGAAGGAGGCTCAAACCCCCTGATTTATAGGCTCTCCATCTTGTAAGATGCTCCAACAACCAGTTTACCAACTGCAATTGGGAGGATGCTCCAACATCGTAGATCTTGGGCTCTAACCTAACAGATGCTCCAAGACCCCATGTACTAGATGTAACTAGATTGATGCTACAATGCCATGTCTAGGTTCCATCCTACCCTAGCACCACCCTACCACCTTGAAGTGTTCTCAGGCTCTAACCTAGAGGTGACTCCAATCACCTACCTTGCACCACTCAACCAGACTGATCAATTGACATATCACGTTTCACAAATTTCAGACTAGATCCCCCTGTGCTCTAAATCACTATAAAGAAAATGTAATGAAGGTTTTGTTTTTATGCTCGGTATGTATATCACATCAAGTCCTAGCAACTTCACTACTCAACACTACTTAGTCTGATCGTTGCACTATCGTAATTCAAACACTATTCAATAGAGTTGCCTTTGGTTAATCATAATGCCAAATCAAGCCTAGGAAGCTCATTGAACATTGTACCAATTTGCAACACATGAAACCCTAGCATCAACACATTATTCCATAGTCAAATCCAAGTTCTAATCGATACAATTTCACAACTGTGAACATATACTCCTATTGTTAAATCACATCATCATGATGCTACAAACACAATTTCACTATTTACTATGAAACTTTATATCATTGTGATGCTAAGTATATCCTTTTCCTATCTTCATCTATGGATCATTATCCAAATCACTATCACTGTCAAGTAGTCATGTCTCATAGTTACAGCTATCCAGGGTTAATCATCAAGATAGTCACATTCATTATAGAAGTTGTAATCAACGTCACTAGTACAATCATATACCAAGAGAACTATAATGTACAAGGCACCCTACCAAGTACCTAGACCTTCGTCAAATGTGTTCACTATTTTGTATCACTTTTATCAAATGACTGGAAACAATAATGAAGTCAACCCTAGTCTTCAAGGTTCAATGTGTGGTCAAGATATCACATTATAAGAGCTAAGTCATTGTTTAAAAACCCTCATATTATAACATCCCAGTTATTTTCAATTACCGTTATACAACACTATCAAATTAAGGTCACAAGGTCACTTTTTTATATCAATTATGTCTTTATTTACAACTCATTGTAGGTCATAGTAGCAATATCAAACCTTTAATTTGCATAAGGCTATTTGCTTCTGGGTCTAGGACACAAGTTGGTTTATATTAAGTGTACATGTACAAGTGTTCAATGCAATCATGGTACGTGCATGTTGTAGGTTTCAATAACTAAAAGTCTAGGTTGTAGCTTGATGTGAATGTTATAGTCTAGGTCATGGAGAAATGTAGGCTACTTCAAAGTTGAATTTATTCAAAGAAATTATCTCTATCGTCTTTATTCTACCATAGAGGTTTCTTATTAAATTAGTCCACATATAAGAATTGATCACAAAATTCTCAAACTTTTGAGATAGTCCAAATGCCAAATATACAATAAAGATGGTGTCCTTTGAAAATTTGTTGGCTAATAACAACAAATGTTTTGCTTTAGAAAATGATTCCCTAAAGGGCCGGATTGAAGGTCTTTTGGCGTTGTAGTTATGGTTCAGGATAGGTTCCCTAGATCTAAGCCCCAAAAATTCTATGGTTTATTATTGAAAGGAAGTATAGAACCAAGGCATAAATGAGGGCCAAATTTTTGAGTGAAACCCTACAATAAATTGCCAAGAGAATCCCTCAATCACAAATAAAAACTAAATTGCACTGAAACCATTTTGTTGTTTTATAATCAAGGAATGCCCTAAAAGAAATTTGTTATGCCTGTAATAGATTTTATGCACGAAATTAGAACCTTTCCAATTATGTCGAATTTGATCGAGGGTTTTCTTAGCAACAATTTAGTTATGGCCACAGATATATAACTCCATAATCATTTCAAACCGTCCAACATTAATCATAGTAGCTTCATGAATAAGGTCGCAAGAGTGAAGGGAATGTTAGTAAGTTCAATGCCCAGAAAATTCATAGAGAACTATTGAAATATAAGTTTCATGTACATGTTTTCTTCTCTAGAACTTCTTGTACCTCATGTTAAGTTTATCATTCATGGTTGATTCCATATTGTACCTACAGTCGTGAGCTATATGCCCATAATTATAGCATTTGTAACATTTAATGTTGGGCCTAAATGATTGAGCCAATGACATTTTCTACGGTCAAATTCATCATGAAACTTGTTTTGTGATCCAACAAACCTCTTGATCCGAGTGGCTTCAGAAATGCTCAAAAATTAAAAGGTGGCTCTAGAAAGGCTCAAAAGTCGAAGGTGGCTCCAGAAAGTCTTTAAAATCAAAGTCTTCAAAATATATCCAAACTAATACCATGTTGTAGTTCTCGTTGTTACGATTCCTGTGGCATATGCGACACTCAAATTTGAATGTATATGGCCAACTTATAGCTATTTAAAGTTTGACACAACAGGGAAAAAAGAGGGCCACACTGTGCCACATGGCATCCCAATCAACAAGTGGGACCCATCAGCCATTGACACGTAGCACTCCATCATTAGTCCTTGCCCCTTCAGAAAAACAAAAAAATACTAATAATAAATACCAAATAAAATAAAATAAAATATATCCCTACAAAACCATATAAAAACAAAATAACAAAATAATTTTAAATAAAAAATATAGTTATTTTAATAACCATATAACAAAAAAATCATGTGATATACATGAAACTCAAAACCATTTGCAAATAGTCAAATTTTAAATACCAATATGGACAGACCAACAAATTTATATAAATACAAATATAAACGCAAAATCATTTGAAAACTAAAATATGGTTATTTTAATAACCATATAACAAAAAACGATGTAATATATATGAAAATCAAAACCATTTGCAAAAAGTCAAAGTTTAAATACAAATATGGATAGACCCATGAAATGCCAAAAAAAAAAGCCGGTGGTTATTAGTTAATAATTGTGGGTTTTATATAATGTGATTAAATATAAAAACAAAGTACGCATCGTTAAAAAATAAGGCCGATACTTATTTTAGAGATAAAATGAAGATGATGTTATGTAATGTGGTGGAAACAGGTTTTGACCGTGGGTCCATGTAGCCAAAGTGGAGCGCTGCAACCAATTAGCCAACGACTAATCATTTGTAAATCTCCTTATTTTAAAATATTAAAACCTCAATTATTTCCATTCAAACAGTGGAGGAGCAGAGTTTGAATGGAAGGGAGAGCAGAACCTTGACACGGGTGCTGAGGCGGAACTATACCGACATGTTTTTTTTGACGAAATATTTGAATGAATATTCTCTGATGCTACGAAGAATTTAAAAGATTGATTCGAGTGTGATTAATCACATTGACATAAACATGTCAATTTTATACTCAAAAGAATCCTAATTTCGGAGGGAACGTGATGGTGTAATGGTGTGGTTCGTTTCCTTATCTGAGCAGTAAAAATTGCAGTAGTCTATAACGCGACTTTTTGAAAGCCTTTATGGCGGACTTTTCCGGTCAAAATCCGGCAGCAATTCATTGGAATCCCAAGTTTGATAGCGAGTTTCTGCACAATCAATGGCTCCCAGGGGTTTTTCAGGGCGCTAAATCCAAATATGCAGTTAAAAAACCATTTTAACTGCTAAAAATCAAGATTTAACCTCATTTCTTCCGCCGGATTCCGTCACCGGAATCTCCAAAAAGTCGCATTATAGACAACTCCGTAAAAATTCAGGTAGTCAACGATAAGGAATTTTGAGGAATCTAAAAGATTTTTTTGGAGGTTGATTTTGACAAAGGTAGAACGTTTTCAACTTTATAGCCATTTTCATAGAATTTCGCAAAGAGTGCAATGATGTGCTCAAAATTTTCATCCAAGAAGTGGATTTTTTAGCCATCTCCAGGAAGGAATCTTTGGGGGAATCTTCAAGATCCCTGAGATCGCTGAATTTGATGGTCTCAGAAAGGGGCAAATTTTATAGTCATTTTACACTATTTTGCACCACAAATTCAACGGTGTAGTCTATTTCATCCGCTGATCTTTGTATTTTTCGTCCATCCTCGAAAGTGGAGGCATATGATGCAATTATGCCATGTCTTTCTTTTGATTTGTTTAGATGATGATTTTGTTGTTGAGATCTTTGATACCATTATGTTTAGAGATACTTGTATGCCACCTCATGTGATATTTTATTAGCTTGTCATGTTGAAGGAGAGCTCATTTGAGTGAGAGTTTCTTTAGAGAGAACATCCCGTGGAGAGAAATGCCACTCTAGTTTGAGGGAATTTATCCTTGTAATGAAAAATAATGTACCATGTACTCATCGTCATCTTGTAACATTTAATGAAGTGGACTCCCCACTCTTGACATCGGGCCCAGAGCCGTAACGCACAATGGGTGAACTTGGTTATCAATGTGTTTGTGTCCTTTTGATTTGATGGTCTACATTATGTTTCATATTCTATATATGTATGCACATGTGGCTTTTCATACTCTTTCATATGCAATTCTGCTAACATCACAGAAGTAAAAGATCTTGGTTAATTCTAGTAGTTGGAGAGCTAGATCACTTGCTTTTAGGGTTTTGATATTGCCCTTGATAATTGTACTTGTCATAATATTTACAATCCCTAGCCATATGTCCAAAGCTAGCACATGAAAAACAATAACCATTAAAATAACCAGTGTACCTGGATGAGTTATCTTGTATGGATGGCCTTTTGTATTCATTCTTCTTCAAAGGAGGTGTTGTGGTCTTTTGTCCTTGATTTCTTCAACATCATTCTTTGGAGCTGCAAAATTCTTAATCTTCTTCGATCCTTCATTTTGATCAATCTTCTCCTCAATCCAACTTTGTGAAGTATTTAAGTTTGTGCCTTCATCACATGGAGCTTTACCTACTCTTTCTGCCTTTATCTTCAAGTGAGATAATTCATGATCTTTCCAATCAATAATATGCAAGTGTTTTTTTTTCCATTCCTTGAAATTGTTGATTTCAGTAAGAGTTGTGTCAGGTTCTTTTTTTTTTTTTTAATTTCTTCTTGAAACCAAATTTTCAAGATTTGTCTTATTCTTTCCGCTTCTTCTATTTATATCATTAGAAGAGTGACCTTTTTTTCTTCTCTATTGAGAATTTTTATATGTTCTTTCTACCTTCCATTTCCCTTCCTGAGCATGTCTATTTTTATAACAGTTGTATCCAATTCCTTTTTATTTTGATCAACTTTAGATACATTTCTTTTACCAAATTCCCTTTGTTTGTTTATCAAGTCTTTTTATTTCCTTTTTGCTTCATGTACTTGGAGTTTCAATAGAGAAACTTCTTATTTGAGTGTGTGATTTTCATTCTTTGCGTTCTTCCATTCTTTGTTACTTTCTTCAAGTTCTCTTCTAAGTGAATCTTCAGTGTTATTGGCTTCTTCTTATTACATTTTAAGGATGTTGATGGTTTCCTTTGATTCTTCATTCTTCTTACTAAGGTTTCTAGCATGTTCTTTTTCTATCTTCACTTTGACTTCATTTTATTTCTCAGCGTTAAGTTCCTTTATAACTCTAACAATATTTTTTTTGAAATTCAATCTTTCTCATCTCTTCATCTTATTCTTTAGGAGCTTCCTTCCTATTATAAAAAATAATAGGATATAAACTTATTTGAATACTTGGAACTTTCTTTGGATGCTTGGCATCTAGCTTCTTTTATTTTTCCATCTCTTCACTATGATATCTACCTTCCAATTGTTACGCTGCTATTGAAGGAACCTACTTTAATACCAATTGTTGGAAATACTAAGAGGACAGTGAATCAATATTTCTTTCCAATGAGACAATTTTAATATTTATAGAATTAATTTTCATTAGCATCATATAAATATAAATATTCATCAATTATAAATAGCACCATTCAATAATGCACAATAATTAAGACAATAGACACAGAGTTTTAGTTGGAAAACCCCCTTCGGATCAAAAAACACCAAACACTTCTTAATATTTGTCTTCAAAAAGAATTAAATCAAGTTTTTAGCTCCAACTAAAGGAGGCTTTGGCCCCTTGATTACATTCTCCAACCTCTGGGATGCTCCAACACCTTGTTTACAACTACAATTAGGAGGATTCTCCAATGCCTTAGATCTTAGGCTCCAACATCTTCTTTACCAACTACAATTGGATGGAAGCTACAATGGCATGTGAATTATCCAACCTTCCCTAGCACCACCCTATCACCCTAAAATGTTCTCAGGTTCCAACCTAAAGGTGAGTCCAATCACCTACCTTGCACCACCCAATTAGCCTGATCAGCTGAAGGATCATGTTTCACAATTTTCAGACTAGATCCCCTTATGCTCTAAATCAATATAAAAAGTTGTAATGAAGTTTTTGTTTCTCTGCTTGGTATGTATATCACATCAAGTCCTAGCAGCCTCACTACTCAAAACTATTCAGTCTGACAGTTGAACTATCATACTTCAAATATTGTTCACAAGATGTGTCTACGCTGAATCATAATGCCAAATCAAGCCACTACAGAAATTACATTTCAAACCCTAGTTTTCAATATTATCACTATACTTTGATGATTCAGGTGGATATTCATGGCCACCCACCTATTCCACTTGGACCCCCACCATTATTTCTTTCAATTTTCTAGTTTTCTTAATTGTAGCACAGTTTACTATTTTTGGCAGTTTTTCGGGCCTTGAATTTCTGATGCCGTTTTGAAGCCCTAAATAATGTTTTTTTAGAAAATCACTTAATTGTATATATCAATATTCACTATTAGTATTTGTAGTCCTCGGATAGATCTTTCTAACAGGGTATCATATGCATCAAACATAGATCGTATGCTAGAGTTATGACCTCAGGAAGTTGATGTACCCATTTACCCCAACGGGGCCCATAGTTTGGTGTTTCATCTCCTAGGGTTAGGTTTTTGGATGTTTTGGGGTTTTCCATTGTTTCTCAATAATAAATAGGCCTTTAAGCCTCATTGTACACAGTTCAAAGGGATGTAACCATCACATCTCTTCTCAGAGATAAACTACCATCGCCTGAGCTAGTTTATTTCCATTCTGTATGTAAGCATATTTTAGTTCTTTGATATTAATGAAGTGAAGTTTTGTTTCTACTGCATCTATGTGTTTATGATTATATCTGTAATTTGTTGTGTTTTTGTTTAAATTCAGATCAGTGATATCATAGTGTCTTCTCTTTCTCAATCCTTCTTTGCATGTCCCTAACGAGGTCGGGGTATAAGGAGTTAGAGATCGATCTGGTTAAACCCATGTAAGATTAGCCTCTCAAAACCTGACAACCTCCCATGGGGGAATAAAAGAAAGACGAGGGAGAAGGAGATCCTATCAAAATATTGCTTGATGAGGCCCTCGAGAAACAAAGGGACGTGATTATGGATAACTTTGCCTAGATCCTTCAACGATTTCCCATTGGCAGAGCATCCACATCCTACAGCGACTCTGGAGGTGCTCCTTTTAAGGTACAAGTAAACTTTGGCATTCTCATATTTGAGGGCCAAATAGATGCATATGTCGTAGATAAATGGATAAATCGCTAGAAGGATATTTTTTTTTTCATGAATTTTCTAGCTGGGAAAAGATTACTTTTGCTCTTCTCAATGTAACCCCCCATGTCAAGCACTGGTGGGAAACCTACTGTGAGTGGCAGGATGACAATACTCCCTCGATGTTTTCAACCGCACCCACTTGGAATTCATTTCGGGATGCCATCAAGGAGCAGTACTACCCTGTAGGGAGCTATGAGGATAAATTCATAAAGAGGACCATGCTATGGCATGGAAGGGACCAAGACGTGTTGGAGTTTACAAATATTTTCCATACCCTTCCCACGAAGTTGGGTATGCAGGATTCTGAGAAACATTTGGTACTCAAGTATTGTGACTGCCTACACAGGTACATCTAGGATGAGATGGAATTCCTAGACATCTCTCTCATCACGGCGTACTGATACGTTGTCAAGATTGAGCAAAAACTTAAGCAAGACTTTGGATCTGCGAATCCGAAGCAAGGGAAAGGTGCCGCCAAAACGCAGAACAAAAGAGAAAGCTAAGGCAGGGTGGCGCAAGACAACCCGCCAAAGAGGTAAGCAAAGAAAAATACCGTGAAGCCGAAGGAGGACACTGGAAAGTGGTGTGAGTTCCATAAGAGTTCCACTCACAATATAAGTGAGTGTTGGGCCAAGAAGTCACTGGTGGCCGAGCTAAAGGCTTATGAATCAAATGCATGTTCCAACTCTAAGTCAGAACCCGACAAGGGGAATGAAAAAGGGAAGCAGATTATCGATGTAGAGCATAATTCCATAGTTGCCACCACGAAGGTCGAGAAGGAGGAACCAATCGAACCATTGATGTGTGGAAGATTGCCTTCAAAGCTAAGGAGGGTCTTTTCGAATGATTGCTTATGCCTTTCGGGTTGACAAATGCTCCTACAACCTTCATAAGGCTGATTGATGACATCTTGTGACCATTCACTAACTCATTTGTAGTGGTATACTTAAATGACATCTTGATCTTCAGCCAAATTTGAGAAGAGCACCTCCACCACATCCGACAGGTTCTCCAAACACTGCAACAACATAAGCTGTGTGCCAATTTGGAGAAATGAACTTTTGGCATTGTTGACCCTGCCACCTACACCTACCTACAAGTCAGTGAGGAAAACCTTCAACCCCACAAGGTGTGGTTGGTGGCAAGAAACTCAGCAAAGGGGTTGTCACACTAGTCCTAACTCTCTCTGTTTGAGCTATCTCTTAGGTTAGCTAAGGGGCGTGGTCCCTAATGAAAAGTTAAGTTAAAATATGTGAGTTTCTAGGAGAGTGTTATAGTGAAAATGGATTACTTTTGAGGATTTATGAGCAAATATGAAGTATGCAACTTGAAATAACAATTCCAATCATTAATATGACAAAAACCACAAAACTAGTGCCTTATAAACAGATTTCTCAACAATTTAAATATATATTTGCTCAAAGTAAAATGCAATGCTCTCAAAAGAGAAAGCAAAGTAACTCTAAAATGTAAACAAAAATTGTTAGCACAAGATATGTAAGGTACAAAATGTTTCTTGAGATAATTAAATTTATAAATCAAATCATGTGAAACATATCTTGTCAAAACCCAAAAATTAGTAATTAACTTGGAAATGTAAAAGAAAGGAAATGCTAAACCAAAACATCAATATGCAATTAGACTTGAAGCATGAAAAGAAAGCACTTGTTTGAAAGGATTACAATACTTGTTTTTGGAATAGACTTTGCATATGAAAACTCAAACCATCTAGAGACAAGTAAAGTAAATGTAATAGGAAGTTCTCTTGGTTAATTTTATTAATTATCTCTACAACAATATTACAATTTAACTCTTCAATCCTCAAACCTCACCCTCGCCCAAAGATACGGATCTCATAGTAAGGAGTCAATAGAGTATAGGATCCTTAAGATGTCTACTTCAACCAACTTATGTTGGAGGTAAAATTTTAATGAGATTTGGGGCCTTCCTATACTAAAATGCTTAGATGAAGTGCAAGTTGTGCTAATTCCCCAAATTAAAGTAATGCTACATGCAAATACTTTAAAGAGATTCATTTGCAATCCTTGAAAATGAAATAGTGTTCAACATAAGTTGCAGTTATAACTTCAATTTGAGGAATAAAATTAGCTTACAAGTGTTGCATGTGTCTCATCAATGAATTAAAATGATACAAGTAATTTGCTTAAAAGTAAAATTTGTTTCAAATAGATAATGACAATAAGTTGCTCCAATATTCAAGATAACAATGTAGAATAAAAATGAAGCATGTATTCAAGTGCTCGTGAAAACATTTACCAAGGTAAATGGTAACGAATCAAAGTTTAATAAGAATATAAAATGCTTGCATGTAAATGATGAATTTCCCAAAGTAAAGTGTAAGTTTGTAGCTCCAAGCAACAATGAGATAGAAAATGCAAAGCTCAAATGAAATTGTAACAAACTTTAACTTGAAAATGAAATGTGATAGTGAGGTTGTGTTAATTGCCAATTAAAGCATGCATGCAATTGAATGTAGTGTGAAATTTTAAACCATGCAAATGTCAATCCACCCAAGAAAATCCTCCCTCTAAATGGGGAGATAGGATACCATGGGAGAAATCCCAAGCTCCCACATGAAAATTAGATCTTTTATTAATATTACAATGAGAAGAGAGCCATTCAAAGTCCTCAACTAAACTTCAAGGAGATTCATCACAATAATTTCTTGAAACTTGGACACTACACCTCCTTTCTTGAGAAAGTAGTGGCAAGATCTCACAAAACTTATGCAAGATAAACAAGGTATGAGTTTCCTCCAAATGCCCATGACTTAGAGAGGAAAATGGGCAACCCTATAGTGAACTCGACTTTGGCCAAAATAAGCCTCAAAAGGGCTCATGACATCCTTGGAAATCGAACCCCCAACATTTGTCAAAGGTCCTGAACACACTTGTTAGATGTTGAGGAGGTTGCTCTTTAAAATTTGCCACACAAGAGTTAGCAAACAATCCAAGCAATGGTTACAAAACAAGTTAAGTATTAGTGGAAAAATTAGCAAGATAAAATGTATATGTACAATTATAATTCACAAAAGGCTAAGCTAAAGAGTGAGAGTAAACTCTCATTCTTTTTTTAGCCATCTTCAAGCTCTTAGATATCAAATTAAAGAAATGAAGTACAATGTTTTTTAAAAGAGATTTAAATTTAAAAGTACTCGGCTTGTGTACAAGTTATGTTCCAAAAATCCCTACAAAACCACTGTATAAGATAAGACTATGGAAGTTCAAAGAACAAATGAGAGCTCTTTTAAGAATATATCAAGAATGGGTTGGTCTCTCCAAAGACTTCCTTTCACGTTTGATTTTGGGATCCCAACAAGGTGTTACCTCTACAACACTGAAATCATGAATTAGTTCCATATAGATTTAGTAATAAACAATGATAAGAAACTCTAGAGATTTATTTAAAACCAACTAGAGCATTCTATACCTAGAGCATACTTCTAAATCAAATGTCAATGCAAGATAGCTCTACATTGACAGATCTACAAGAACATATGGAAACAAATTAGATCAAATCATGAGTAAAATGAATTATACCAATAATAAAAAATTCATCACACTCCCGAAGGAGGAACACGTCATGAATGAAACCCCAAAGTATTTATTGATATTTTTGGAAGTGTAGAAGGCACAAGGGTTTCCGCAAGCACAATAGCTAGTAACAATATGATACAAATAAGAGCTGAAGACTCTATTATATAGAACTATGGGAGTCAATCCCAATGTAGGAGTGATTGAACAAGTGCCATGATGTAACAATTCCAAAGAGAAATTCAAATTTGTAGAATGGAGCTCCAATGCCAACTGTAAAAAACAATTTTTGGCAAGTGGACATCATTTTCTTCTTCCCTTATGTGCCAAATTCGAATTTTATGATGGAAAGTGTATATTGGTGGTAACCCATGTGGGAACAATTCCCACAAAAATATTCACCAAATATTCTCTCAAAACCTCTCAAATGTGCATTAACTTCACAAATTCAAATTTCCAAGTAACAAACTTTCTCATTTAATGCTAGAAATTCGATTTTATTTGAGCATGTGTCATTTTCTTGATTTTAGGAGTCCACATCACTTTGGTACTTCACTTTAACTCTCTCATAATTTTCCACCCCATTTCCACAATATTTAGCATGTGTGGATATTTATTTTTCTCCATTTATTTAATTTATGGGTTAATTAATTGCGAGATTTCCCACTAAATTTAGGAAAAATGGGTTTTGAGTGTTCAAAACACATTTTTAACCCCTCAAAATGTGTCATAGTAGAAAGTTGAGGGCTAGAGGTTCAAATTTCATTACTCATACCCCATACAACTTCTCTATACATCACTTATTATATTACAAATACAATTTTATTAGCAATTTTTACAGCGTGAAAAATCTAAAATTTTTAAAAATGACTACCTAAACCTAACCAAGTTCCACGAAATTTTTTGTGTGATCTAGTATGATAATATACATAGACTCTAGACACTAAGATGTATTAGGGGCTCAACCTTCAAACCATCACTTCGGATTTGGGGTAAAAAGTGAGTGAAAAAACTCAGCAAAATTATCCACCTCTGAAAAATGAAAGGATAATTAACCAGATAAAAAAAACACTCCAATGTGTACTTGTTTGTTGATCAAGTTCCAATATCCTAGGCCTGTTACAAACTCAAAAGTCATCATTACTAGTATCACTTATTACAATTCCCCACATGGTGTGGAATTTGGGTACAAGAAAGATGATGATAAAATAGAAGTGGAGTTTAAAAAAATTTGTTGGCTAATGTTATCTGATGGTACAAGTATCATCTGGATCATCCTTGGGAATGGAGTCTTTCATATAATCATCGAGTGCCACTCCAGTGGTCAACATTTGGCTCCATATGGGGATGCATGCTAGATACAACGTGATAGTGTGCAAGAACCTGGAATTTGCATCCATCGACAAAAGACATATATCCACAGTATCCATTCCAAATATCATTAAATGAAATCACAAAAATGAAGAAATGAAAATTTATTCTAAGAGCATAAATGACAATTTATTCTTGAAATAAAACTAATTAAACAAAAATGACAAGGGCTAAAGTTAGAAATATGATATAAAAACATGTCCCATGACATCAGATGTCTTTAATGAAGTTCATGCTAAGAACCTATTTACTTTCGAATAGATCCATGGGTGGTTTTTTTTATGTTCCCTGTCCAATTCTGAATATCTTAAGACTTTGATCTATCCCAACACTGTGTTGCACATGGTCATCTATTTACCAAATGATTTCTGCGTTTTTCTTTTCTTCCTAACAAATTGTGATGTTGATGTGATCAAAGTAGACCTTTTTGCCTGATCTTGAAGATGCTCAGATGGAAAATTTGAAGTATCCAAGATTCTTTAATCTGCCTTTGTCCATTTTGCTTCTGCTCAAACATGGGTGATGTATTAATCTCATAAGTATAAATCTAATTCCCCTCTGTTTCCTTATTATCCAAGTCTCCATCAATTAGCCATTTTTCAATGGAGTAAATGGCCTCCTCATAATGAGATGAAGATTGCTTCAATGGATCGAGAGGCTTAATAATGATTTGTTTCTTTGTTCTTTTCCCATTCGTCATCTATCCTAAGCTAGAATTTTTGTACCTGTAATCTTCCCATTTCCTCCAACCTATTCTGAAAAGTGATCTGGTTAGCCTTCATAACAGTTATTTCTTTGCATGATTTGTTTCCATGGTTTTGATTAGTTGCACTTGTTTTTCTTCCATGTCGAGTAACCTACTTTGAATAGAGTCAACTGATTAGAATGATTTACTTCCATGGTCTTTATTTCTTGTGCATGATTTTCCCCCATGGTCTTAATGAGTTGAACTTGGTTGAGTTGCATATCCTCAATCATTCGAGTCATCTCCTTGATGAGATCGTTATCATTCTCATCAGTTTTCACTTTGATCTTTCTTTCATCTCCATATTTTTCTTCAAAGACATTAATGGTTGATTCTGGAGAATCAAAATTGTTAGCAGGTAATTCTATGAACCAATCTATTGCATTTCCATCTAATGATTTTATTATAGGAATGCCCCAAGCCTCATTAAAAATTACCTCCTACTTAAGTTGGTTGAATAGAATTTTACGGCCCTCTACCTCTATTGATTCCTCATTGTGAGATCCAAACATTTGGGCGAGGATGAGGTATGAGGACTAGAGTTCAATTGTAATTTTGTCTTAGCACTAATTAATAAAATAAACTAGGAACTCATTCCATCATATTTGCTTTGTTTGCAAAGTTCTTAAATTTTGTGCTATCTTGATGGTTTAAAATCTCACATGCAAATCTTATTTCAAGAGGCACTTTGGATTCAAGCATTGTAATTCCTTTTAATTTTGTAACAAGTTTAATTTTTCTTATACTTGCAAATTGACTCATCTTGTGGTTTAATTATTGTCATAAATTGTTGATTTCACTTTCAAGTACTATTATTTTGGGTTTCAAACTTAATTGCATGTTGTCATCTTGGTCTAACATTTGAGTTATTTTTGTATCTTTTTGAAAAAGATAGTTTTCATGCTTTGATTTGTAGACTTATTCATCTTGAAAGCATTTATAATATCTTGTGCTAACAATTTATTGTTTCATTTTTCAAAATTACTTTGGCTTTCCATTTGAAAGCATTTCACTTCATTTTAAGCAAATGCAATTTCATTTGTTAAAGAGAAAATACTTTGAAGGCACTAGTTGTTTATATATTTCATGCTTACCTTATGATGGTTATTTCTTATATCACTTTTTGCTTGTAAATATTAAAGATACAATCTGTTTAACTCTAACAATTCTCTTAAAAGCTCACATCTTTTTAACTTAACTTTTCATTAGGGACCACCCCCCTAGCTAACCTAGGAGATAGCTCAAATGGAGAGAGTCAAGATTAGTGTGATAACCCCTTATTTGAGTTCCCTGCCACCAACCACACCTTGTGGGGTTGAAGGCTTTTCTCACTAACTTGTAGGTAGGTGTAGGTGGCAGGTGATAATAGGCATGATCTAGGTTCAATATCTGGGATACATTAAAATTATTTTAGTCTGAATCTCAACGGAAGGCATTCGTAGAATTGAAACATTGCCTTCGCTCTGCACAAGTGCTCACATTACCAGACTTACAACAACCATTTGAGATCGAGATAGATGTCTTTGAATATGTTATTGAGGAAATCCTTACTCAAGAGGGGCATCCAGTGGCATACCACAGGGAGACACTTTCAGACACAGTCTAGAAGTATCCCACTTATGACAAAGAGATGTATTCCATTGTGTAGGCCTGTTAACAATGGAAGCATTACATTTTGGGGAAGGAAACAGTCATCCACATATACCACCGACCCCTGCAATTCATACAAATGAAACAAAATTTGCAGAGTGATCACCATCAAAAGTGGTCGACATACCTGCAATAGTTTCATTTTAATATCAAGTACAAGAAGGGAAGCATCAATAATGTTGCAGATTGCCTCATCTGACCACCGATCATGGTGTTAACTACTATGCTTAACTCTTGTGGGCACGAGACTTATGATTGACCACTTCTCTACCAAAAGTGACTAGAATTCAGCCACACATACCAAACGCTCTTGGAGGGTTAGCAAGTTCCAGATTTTCACCTCTAGGATGCACTGTTATTCCACCTTTGAAACCTTTGTGTTCCTTCAAGCAAGCGTGCCAAGATGATTTGGGAAGTCCACTACAGTTAGGTCCCTGGGCATTTCTGGGTTGAGAAAACAGTGGCAGTACTACAA
The DNA here is from genome assembly GCA_000404065.3 of Pinus taeda. NCBI lineage: Eukaryota > Viridiplantae > Streptophyta > Pinopsida > Pinales > Pinaceae > Pinus > Pinus taeda. Next base: position 53,629 of record APFE030814679.1, on the reverse strand, counting down.
AAGTATTTCTATTGGCCAAATCTTCGACATGATGTCCGGAAGTACATCAGATACTGCACTACCTGTGCCATTGCCAAATTGACCATCAAGAAGCAAAGCCTCTATACTTCGTTGCCTACCCCTAGTCAACCTTGGGAATCCATCTCCATGGATTACATGTCAAGCCTTCCTTTTACTAAGCATGGCAACGACTGTGTTGTTGTCGTCGTCAACAGATTTTCGAAGATGGCCATTATGGCAGCCTGCAAGAAGAATATCACAACAGAAGCTAATGTTAAATTCTTCTTTGAACGAGTGTGGGTACACTTTGGGATCCCACAATATATCATCTCAGATCAGGAAAACATGTTCCTCAGTACATTTTGTTCCAGTCTCTGGTCGATGTTGGACACCAAGCTCACTAAGTCCACAACTTTCCATCCCCAAACTGATGGCCAAACAGAGGTCTTCAACAAGATGATTGTACACATTTTGCGCATGTAAAACTAAAAGCATCCACGCACATGGGATGAGAGCCTCCTGTATGTCTAGCACAACTACAAACAAGCTCTCCACAGCTCGACTGGCCACAACCCTTTTCAGGTGGGCTTGGGATTCCAGCCATTATGTCACATTAATGTGGCCATACCATTTGTAGCTACTTAGGCAGATTCAGCTCATGTCCAATTCGAAGCTGACAAGGCAAGAAAATTCATTAAGCATATTGAGCACATCCTCCAACATGTTCATGACATATTGGATAGAGCCAACACTAAGTACAAGCAGTGACATGATCAACATTGGATTCCACCCAAGTTCTAGGTGGGCGACAAAGTTTGGCTACATTTGCGGAAGGATTGCCTCCTTGGGCCCCACTGCAAGCTTCACCTGCTCTGATATGGGTCATACACCATCACAAAGGTAGTAGTGGATAATGCCTTCAAGCTCAATATTCAACCATTCCTTGGTTTGCACCCAGTGTGCAATGTGGACCACCTTCAACCCTACTTTCCACCATTATTGGACACATCCGACATTGCAAAACAACTCACACCAACAGAGTTAAACCCAGACTGTATAGAACAAGCCACAACTGAACGAATCATGGACACACGGATCAAGAGCACCCGAAAACAAAGGATCCAACTATATCGAGTTGTCAAAGCAGGCCAACTCTTTCACCAGGGCAAGTGTCTCACGAGGGACCAAGTTAAAAATAAATTTCATCATCTCATGAAAGAACTCAATGCAATGGGAACCATTGCTTCGTAAGGGGGGAGGAACGATCCATGTGGATATTGGTGGCCACCCGCCTATTCCACTTGGTCCCCCACCATTGTTTCTTTCAGTTTCTTAATTTCCTTAATTGTAGCATAGTTTACTACTTTTGGCAGTTTTTCGGGTCCTTAACTTCCGGAGCTGTTTTGAGGCCCTAAACGGCGATTTTTTTGGAAAATCACTAGTGGAAAATACTAATTTTTAACTTGATATTCATAGTAAGCAATTGTAGTCCTCAGATAGATCTTTCTAACAAGGTATCATGTGCGTCAAACAAAGATCGTATGCCAAAGTTACGACTCCGAGAAGTTGATGTACCAATTTACTCCAGTAGGGCCCATAGTTTGGCATTTCATCTCCTAGGGTTAGGTTTTTAGATGTTTTGGGGTTTCCCATTATTTCTCAATAATAAATAGGCCTCCAATCCTCATTATAACACAGTTCAGAGGCATGTAGCTCCACATCTCTTCTCAAAGATAAGCTACCATCGCCCAAGCTAGTTTATTTCTATTATGTATGTAAGAATATCTCAGTGCTTTGATATTAATGAAATGAAGTTTTATTTATGTTGCATATTTGTGTTTATGGTTATATCTGTAATTTTTTGCGTTCCTGTTTAAATTGAGATCAGTCAAACACTACAATGTTTATGAATGAATATGTGTTAGGAATCTCATGGAACATTGTACCAAGTTGCGGCACATGAAACTCTATAATCAACACACTATGCCTCTGTCAAATCCAAGGTCTACTCAACACAATTTCACAATTTTCAGCATATACTCCTGTTGTCAAATCAAATCATGGTGTTGCTGCAAAGCCACTATCACAATTTCGTTGTTACTAGAACAGTTAATATCGTTGTGATGCTAAGTGTATCTTTGTCTTATTTTCAGTCGTGGATCACTATCCAAATCACTATCAATATCAAGAAGTCATGTCTCACTATTACAACTATCCATATTAATGAACAAGATAGTCACATTCATTGTAGAAGTTGTCATCAATGTCACTAGTATAGTCATACACCAAGAGAACTAAAATGTACAAGGCACCCTTCTAAGTATCTAGACCTCTGTCAAATACATTCACTGTTTTGTATCACTATTTATCAAATGGCTAGAAACAATAATAAATTCAATCCCCAGTTTTCAATTCAATGTGCAGTAAAGGTATCACATTATAAGATATAAGTAATTGTTGTCAAAAACCCTCATATTATAACATCCTAGTCATTGTCAATGACTGTTATACAACATTGTCACATTAAGGTCACAAGGTCATTATTTTTATATCAATTAGGTCATTATATATAGTTCACAATAGGTCATAGTAGCAATATGAAACCTTTTGCTTGCATAAGGATAATTGTTTCCAGGTCCACGGCACAAGTTGGTTTATATTAAGTGTACATGTACAAATGTTCAACACAATCATTATATGTGTATGTTGTAGGTTTCAATAATCAAAAGTATAGGTTCTAGTTTGATATGACTGTTATAGACTAGGTCATGGAGAAATGTATGTTGCTTTTGATTTGAAGTTATTCAAAGTAATGATCTTTGTTGTCTTGATTCCACAACACAGGTTTCTTATGAAATTAGTTCACACATAAACATTGATCATAAACTTCTATGTCGAGCTTCTGAGATAGTCTGAATGCCAAAGATGGTATCCTTATAAAATCCGCTAGCCAATAACAATGAATGTTTTTCTTCAAAAAATGATGCCTTAGAGGGTCGGATTGAAGGTATTTTAGTATTGTAGTTATTATTCAAAACATGTATCCTAGATTTAAGCCCAAGAAAAAATATGTTTTATTGTTGATGGAAGTATAAAACCAAGCCCTAAATGAGTGCTAGAATTTTGAGTAAAACCCTACTACAAATTCCCAAGCAAATCCCTTAATCGCAAATAAAAACAAAATTACAATAAAATCCTTTCTTTCATTGTCCTGTAATAACATTTTGAGTAAAACCCTACTACAAATTCCCAAACAAATCCCTTAATCGCAAATAAAAACAAAATTACAATAAAATCTTTTCTTTCATTGTCCTGTAATAAAGGCATGCCTTAAAAGAAATTTGCCGTCCATGTACTAGATGGCATTTTTCCCATAAAATTAGAACCTTGCCAACTATGCCAAATTTGATGTAAGGGATTTTTGAGAAATAATTTAGTTATGGCTGTAGATATCTAGCTCCATAATCCTTTCAAACAACATTGATTATAGTAGCTTCAAGCATACATAAAGCCGCAAGAATGAAGGGAATGTTAGTAAGATCAATGCCTACAAAATGGTGAAGTCACATAGAACTATTGCAATAGAAGCTTTGTTCTACAAGAAGAAAATTCCAATGTCGAATCCCATGAACCAAACAAGAAATAAAGCTCAAAACCCATAGCTTCATCAGTCATTTTCTCCACAGTCGAAAAATTTTCAGTGCTCTTTTAATATTTTGTTTTTCATTGATACGAAGGTGATAAGGTGAGTTCATTTGATACATAAGTGGGTCTCATAATGAGAGCTGACTTAAGTTTTAGGTTAAATTTAATAAGCTTAATTTGATACATAAACTTTATATTTAAATATTGTTTAATTTAATATATACTATAAACATAAAGTTTACACGCATATATATTATTAAAGAAAATATATTTAAATTATAAAATTTATATATATTAAGGTTATTAATTTATCTAAAACTTAAATCAGCTAATCATATAGTTTTATATTTTTTTAATATTTTTTATTTTTTATTATCCTTTGACTTTTATGTTCAGCTTATTTAATTTTTCTTTTGACTTAATCAAGGTGACGATACGATAGGGTAGTTTTAACCCACGGATTGGGGTATTCAACTTCAAACACAAATATCTCGCAAACCGAGAGGCTGCTCGAGGTGTGCCATATACCATGGAATCAATTTGACGAGGAGAATCCATTGGTGAGAATCTCTAGGGCAAACTCAACGATTAGCTACTTTAAAAACCCTGAACAAGTTTAGGGTACGTTCTTAGTCCAAAGAACCCAACCCCTAGAACTAGTGCTTTCAACCATCCAATAGTGGAGTTTCCAACTTGATCTAATCCAAAGAAATATAAAAGTGTTCATTAATAGTTTGATATCAATGATATGTATTTATTTAAAGTCAAACCCTAGAATTAACATTAATGGCAACACCATTCAACATATTGTGAATCTACATTATGTTTAATCACGTTTATTATAAATTCTCCAAGGAAAAGACTCAAGAGTGTAGACAGAAACCTGAGAGTTACACAAGAGAAGGGGAGAGAATCAGTGTTGAAAGGTTAGACAGGAAAAGAGGCTAAGTCTGGTGGTGGCCAGATAGTTGTGGCACTGTGTGTGAAGCCTTGCAAGAAGACATCGGTCTTGTGAGCAAGCTTAAGGGGAGACTTGGACCTGAAGGCAAGTCTCAAGGTTGGGAGGACTGAAATCTCTTAAATTACAGAGGTGACTTCAACAGTTGATTTTTCCTTTATTTTTTGTTCTCAGGTAAGTAAAACAACTTGGATAAACTCTATTTAAATATGAATTGATAAAGTAAACGTTTATTTCTGGAAAATGTTGTTATTGAAAAACTTGGGAATTTAAATATTGTAAAGAAATATCCTCAAAGTAGGAGAGTAGCTATTACAATAAATAATAGAAAGAGAATTTTTTAGTTCAGATATAAATTTAAGAATGTAAGTACATACTCATAAACATACTTAGAAAGGAAAGAATAAAATAAGAAAGAACTTGCATTACCATAAAGGAAGTAGGCTTACTTTTGTCACAAGAAAGAAGCACATATTATTTCCTTGATAGAACTAAAACCATATTATAAATATAGAGGAAAACTTGGGCCGAAGCCTATTTTATTGTTATCTTTGAGAACCAAAATAAACATTTTATACTACTGATAGGTAACCCGAAAGCATATAGCAAAGTTGTATTGTAAACATCAAGAAATTCAAGAAGCATCATAACACTGAGATTGCCAACAAAAAACTAGAAAATCGAAATCAGACCCTTAGGACCCGATACGCTTATGGGCCAGGATAAGAATCCCCGTTCTAAGTCCACATTTCAACAAATAATAACCAAATTACATATAAATCGTTAAACAAAGAAATTGCAGATTGTACCATTAAACCCAGATAAACATTGCAAAAAAACTGGAAATAACATAACCAGAACGAGATGAGTCACTGAAAGACCATATATGTAAATCAGAGGCCGAATCATTGCAAAAATGATAAACGAAGCTAATGGCACACATCATACTCCAGAAAATCAGAGAGATATGGGAGCTTGAGGGTTCGCATGTAAATAACAATATTGACAAATATTGAACTAATAAATCAATAGTGTTATATAGCAAGTCGAACCAGCCATGAGAAAGTCATAAAATACACATTCATTACTGTCAGATGAAGTTCCAGAACATATAAGACAATTAAACAAGCACTATCAAATATAATTAGGGACTGTCCAGTCTAACCCTAAGGGTTTGCTGGATAAACCTAGAAAATCCTAAAATAATCACCTGAATGGTCGACAAGGTGTTTCATTTAACCAAAAAATACATATAGCTTAAATACAAACTACAACAGTGAGATTTCAAGAGCAAAGCCCCTTTTGCTCAGCTAAAAATACATATACATCATGAGTATCAAATAAAATCACAGTTGAAAGCTAAAACCCTTCCAAGAGGATTCATCTAAGGACAAGACCGCCTGACCCTCTCTACCTGGTAAATAGAAGACCACGATAATAAAAATACCCATGAACCCAATGAAGACTTGAGTGTGTATAAACCAATGAAAACCACCTCGGAAATTCCTTGGGACACTTAGACCTCACCAGAAGAACCTGCAACTCAAATTCTAAGAACCATCAAGAGGTATCTTTAAACCACGAACAAGGTAACTCAAGAAAAGCGCAAGAATGTATAAGGGATTACCTATTAAGGGTCGTGTATGGGTGGTGGAACTACTTGTTCAGAGACTTTCACGGAGGCCATAACATATTCATCATTGTTCAAACCACTCAGGGATGAAACCTTGGTATCATAGCCTAAAAAACAGAGAGTCAAGAACTGAAGCAATGAAAGTGAAAAAAGACCTTCGTAAATCCCAAATGAAGTTATCAGAATACCCATCAACCGTTGGATTAGCGTCGTGGTTAGATCACCATCGATGCAGCGAGGAGAATGAGGCAGGAGGGATAACTGGAGGGCAGCCAGCGAGGGAGTCGAGGCCTACTCCTGCCATAACTCAGAGGCAAAGCAGATTGATATTAATACTATAAAGTGTGTAATAAATTATGTCTATAATTACTCAATAGTAATAAGACTTGAATGTAAACACATTGAATATATGAAAAATAGTACTGTATAATAAACTTCGGGTTTGTAATTGATATATGATTATTTTACTATGTTCAATGGATAAGTGCTATCATAATTATTTATATGCAGTATGTTGAATTACATGGGGATGTGACAAGTGGTATCAAAGCCAAGGTTACCAAACTAAGGCCTTTGGAAAATTAATGACTGATATTATTGTGAATACTCAACAAAAGAAGCAGGAGTAGCTAACATGAGAAGGATAGATAATGCTCCCGATATAAACATGATAGGCTTAGGATTGCAACTTTTCTTGAGACCAACATTAAAGTATGGGTGCAGTTAGGAGAAGAACCCCGTAGCGCCAATCCTACAATATTGGAGACTATGAAAGAATTAAAGAGAAAGATGACTTGATTGCAGGCTGATAATGAAAGGTTAATGCTGGAACAGGAGAAGATTATGAAAATTCTGTCAGATAAGCAAAATCAGCATCAGTCGATTCCTAGCCCAGAACATGGGCACATGTCAGGAGAGCAAGAATATTGGAAAGAGTATGTTGAAACAAAAGGAGGGGAAGAAAATCAAGAGGAAAAGTCAAATAATGCCTCAGAGCATAAAACGCAAAAGAGGCAGAGGAGAAAACTACAAGGAGAATTCTGAAAAATAAATCCACCCCTCTTTGATGGTGAACAAGAAGAGGCAGATGAAGCCTGGCTCATTAATATGAATAAATACTTTCATCTATATGAATATGATCACAATTTAAAGGCTCGCTTGGCCATTTTCTAGTTGCAAGGGAAAGCCACCCTATGGTGGGAAGAGGTAAAGATCATATGAGGGGTGAATGAACAGAGCATAACATTGGAAAAGTTTAAAGAAATGTATTTAAATGAATGGTTAGCAAAAAAGTTTCATGACCTACAACTAGGATAGCTAACAATGGATGAGTTTAATACAAAATTTACCTCCTTACTTCTGTATATTCCTTACATATGAGAAGAGAAGGAAAAATTGCAATGATTTATTAGTAGTTTACCGATGTTCATGAAAGAGTGTATTGAGTTCGACAACCTGAAAACAATGGATGAGGTCATATGGAAGGCCCTGATATGTTATCAACAAACTAAACAGAAAGGCAAAGCGATGGGAAATAAATGGATTGAAAAAAAGGGCAATAATTTTTTTGTAGGCAATAAAGGGAACAAGAGAAATATCAATAGAGGACCTCCGAGAGGAAAGATAAATAGAAATCTACATAGAAATCAGTCCAGAGTTAGACCTCCCAATGAACCCAAATTCAATTGTTACAGATCCATTTGGTTACATCACTCCCAACATTAAGATTAGTACTATTAGGGTTCATCAAACCCTAATTCAGTTGCTACAGGCCCTAGACAAGTCATCACTTTGAATGCCTCCTTCCCTGAGAGTTTCCTGGCCTGAAGCCCTCTAGAAATTCCTCATTGAGGGACCAATGCAACCTTGGTAAGGGGTAAGTGCACTTCATTGTAGGTAGGCCCATGTCATGGTGCATTTCATAGCACTTAGGCCCACTTTGACCTGCGCTGGGCGAGATTGAGCGAAATCCTCATAGGGTTCTGGGAATATTCTTATCTTCTGGAGCTTTTTAGAAGATTCCCACACTTATCATCTCCTATAAGCTCAAAATTGGATAGGGAATGAGTTAAGTAACCTCCTATCCTCTCATCCCTTCCTCCATGGAAACTAACTCTAAGTTTTGAAGGCAATTCAATACCCTCATTTATGACCAAACCACCACCATTTTCCTATAAATTGAGCACTCATCTAAGTGATCAGGGGCTGGACTTTGAGAATTTGTAAGGAGATATTGTTGGTGTGAGGTTTGAGATTGTAAGAAAGTATTGTTATGCTACTGAAGTGTTGTGCTTTTTATGTGATGTTGGTTGGAACCCAAGCTGGAGGAGTGACATTGGATCGAACTTCATGGTTGTAACTCTTCCTTCTACTTAATAAAGCTTTTTACACCTTTTCCCATATTCTTGTCTTTATGTATGATGATTATATGTGTAAATGCTTTTGATTCCATTTGCTTATAGTAGATAGATCTCTTGCTTTGATTGGTTTTTGTCCACTATTTATGATTGCATGTACTTGTCAAGTGGATTAAGTTCGAGAAGGAGCCATGGGAGCCATACAAAGGAGAAAAAGGGAAAGCGAAAGATAACAAGTAGGTCTCTTGTCTTATTTATCTTTTATAGAAAAAGTTTAAACTCTTTAAATTTGTTGTTCTAGGTGTAGCTACCCACCTAAGGAAATTGTATTTATCCATAGATGCAAAATTCCACATAACAAATTGGCGACTCAACTGGGGATCCATTCCGTGATGTTGTGCGTTATGTATTGGGGGCATTGGAAATAGATCTCTCTAATGGATTCCTTGCTATGTATCCCTTCTAGAGCATTATTCTCCCATATGATGAGAACCTCTAACAATATTATGGATCACAGAAGTCTAAATTCCTTAATGCCCATAATTTTGGTGCTTCATCTCCTAGGGTTAGGGTTTTGGAAATCATGACCTCTTATTGGTTGTGATCAAGGAATCTCAGCATAGTTCCTTGTCTTGTGTCAAGCTCATTATAAAATGAAAAAAGGAATACGAGGAGAGTTCCTTATCTTGTGTCAACCTCATTAAAAAATGAAACACATGAATATGAGCATAGTTCCTTGTCTTGTGTCAAGCTTGTTAAAAATTAAACAACGAATATGAGGATAGTTCTTTTACTGTGTCAACCTCATTAAAAAATGAAACAGGTTCCAGAGCATAGTTCCTTGTCTTGTGTCAAGCTCGTTAAAAAATGAAACAAGGAATATGAGGATAGTTCCTAGTCTTGTGTCAACCTTGTTAAAAAATAAAACAAAGGGTATGAGGATAGTTCCTCTTCTTGTGTCAACCGCGTTAAAAAATGAAATAAGGAATATGAGCATAGTTCCTTATCTTGTGTCAATCTCGTTAAAAAATGAAACAAGGAATCTGAGCAGAGTTACTTGTCTTGTGTCAAGCTCAGTAAAAAATGAAACAAGGTCCCCTGGAGCAAAGTTCCAATTCGATTCTTTGATTAGATCTCATAAAATCACAGCCGATTCTTTCATTAGATCTCATAAATGAATCTTCATTCCATCCAGCTGATAGCCATGCGTAGTCTATTTAGGTGAATGTAATGAAGCTTCGGGGGCATGCACCTAGAATCGAGTCATCATGTTGGTAGCATGTAAACTAAATCCAAGCATAGTTTTTCATTTCAAGCTTGTGTAAAAATGAAACTAAATCCAAGCATAGTTTTTCATTTCAAGCTTGCGTAAACATGAAATTGAATCCAAGCATAGTTTCCTATGGTTCAAGCTTGTGTAAAAATGAACCCATCTCCATTTTAACCCTCATGATTGCCATTCTATCAGCATTTTCCGTCAGATAAACCTTGGTTTTTCTCCTTCCATCGTCACTATTTGCTTGGCCGATCATACACTTTCACTTGGTTGTTTTACCCTTTTTGAGGAACAATTGCAATGAGTGATCTTATTAGCCATCCTCTTGACCATTACATGTTTTGAGAAGTTCCAACATCACTGAAACCAGTTGCTATCCTAGACACCACTCGTTCCTCTAAGTGGATTCCTCTTTAAGCTCTTTTTAGACTCTCAAAATATGAAAAGATTGCCAAGCGCTTGTCCTTTTTAGGTCATTAATGGATTGGAAATGACATCTACTTAGTTTAAGTTTAACCCTTTTATGGATTGAGATAGATTATTTACGAAAAAGGAATACGTTGATAGAACATGGTCAATATGTTCTCTCTCGTATTATTTTATGCTTTTTCGGACTTGAGAGATAAACTTACCAAAAAGAACTTGTGGATTTTTCTTTTTGTCCCTTTTCAAACTCTATAAACATGAAAAGGACAAAGTTATCATTGTCGTTAAACTCGTTAAAACATCAAATAGCGACAAACTTGTCCATCATGACAAGACCGAGTTTCACCTTCACTAGACTCGTTAAAACATCACATAGTGATGGATTCAGCTGAAGGGTGGAATTATACAACAAGCATATGTTATTCTCCTCAAACTTGATAAAAATAAATACGCATTGGTCAACAATAACGAGGAAAATGAGAAAAAGGATAAACACTTTAAATCTATTGTTCTAGGTGTACCTACCCACCTAGGGAAATTGTATTTATCCGTAGATGCAAAATTCCACATAACACCAATGAGCAATCAGGCGGAATTGAATTTGAAGCAACAACAAGGCCCCTAGTACAATGTTGGGGATGTGGAGAGCCACATTACATTAAGAACTATCCTAATTGCAAGGGCACTGAATAAAGTTTGCAGATTTAGGAGGCATATATAGTAGGAGATGTAGCCAAGATTATTCTGAAAATCAATGCCACCCTTGAAGATCATCACGCAGAATACCAACCAACTATGGTGGAATTCGAAGGTAAAATATTTGATCATGTTATCTCTGTATTAATTGACCTAGGAGCTACGTTAAGTTATATTAGTCCTAAAATAGTTGATCAATGTGGTTTAAAAGCTGTCAAGTTCAAAAATCCCTAGTTAGTACAACTAACAATAGGGGCAAAGAGATGTGTGTTGGCCAAGGTCAACAACTATCCATTAGAAATAGTAGATCAGCCTTTGATGGCAGATCTAAACGTATTACCCCTAGGGTCATATGATGTTCTAATAGGAATGGATTGGTTGGAGAAGCACTGGTCCCTTATAAACTGTAAAATAGAAGCTATCTGCTACATGGATGAGTAGGGAAACAAACAGGAGATTCAAGGAATTTTGAGACCACTAAAATTACGACCAATAACTGCCTCTCAACTACCAAAGTGCATTAGAAAAGGATGCCAGATTTATGCGATTCAAGTGGGTTATGCCAACTCAAAAGACAAGGTTGTTTCCTTGGAAAGTATCCCTGTGATACAAAATTTTCTATATATATTTCCTTAATAAATTCCAGGGCTACCTCCAAAAAGAGGCATAGAATTCACCATTGAACTGGTACCAGGAGCAGCCCTAGTGTCCCAAGCTCCTTATTGTATGAGTATAACAGAGCTGATGAAATTAAAAATGCAATTACAGGAGTTGTTGGATAAAAGTTATATCTGCCCAAGTGTATCGCCTTAGGAAGCCCCTGTACTGTTCGTTAGAAAGAAGGACGGGACCCTACATATGTGTATGGATTATTGTCATCTAAATAAGTTGACCATTAAGAACAAGTACCCTTTATCTCGCATAGACGAACTATTTGATCAAGTGAAGGGTGTGACGATGTTTTCAAAGGTTGATCTACAGTTGGGATACCATCATATCAGAATCAAGGAGGAATACATAGCTAAAAAAACCTTTAGGACTCGCTATGGACATTAGGAGTTCGTGGTGTTACCCTTTGGGCTAACCAATTCCCTTGCAAACTTTATGTGCCTAATGAATAGTATATTTCATCGGTATTTAGATAAATTTGTATTAATTTTTATTGATGATATACTGATTTATTCCCAAAATATTGAAGAAAATAAAGAGCATCTTAGGATAGTGTTGCAAACTCTCAGGGAACATCAATTGTATGCAAAATTTAGCAAGTGTGATTTCTTTAAATAGCGTATTCAGTATTTAAGCCACATCATTACCAAAGATGGGATCGTTGTAGACCCAGAAAAGATAAAGACCATAATGGAATGGGAAGTGCCAAAAGGCGTGGCGGATATAAGATATTTTATGGGACTGACAGGGTATTACAGACAATTTGTTGAGGGATTCTCCAGGGTAGCCTATCCTATTACCTCCATACAGAAGAAGGGAAAAACCTTTAAATGGACAGCCGAATGGCAACAAAGCTTTAAACAACTCAAGCATTTACTCACCACTACGCCAATCTTAAGCATAACAGATCCATGTAAGGACTATATGGTGTGTACATACGCTAGCAAGGAAGGGGTAGGTGGTGTTTAATGCAAGAAGGTAGAGTAATCTCCTATGAATCTAGAAAGTTGAAGGAGCACGAGAAAAAATACTCAGCTTGTGAGTTAGAATTGAAAGTCGTTATTCATGCACTAACAATGTGGTGACACTATTTGATGGGTAAGAAATTCCTTTTAATGACTGACCATCATAGCTTGACTAATTATTTTAAGCAACCCACTTTGAATGCTAGGCAAGCTAGATGGGTAGACTTTTTAAGTGGATTTGATTTTGAAATCAAACACTTGAAAGGAAAGGAGAACCGGGTAGCCGATGCCTTAAGTCAAAAGGTACATTGTCTTTATGAAATTTCTTACAATGAGGTGCAACCCACCTTCAATGAACTAATTAAAGAAGTAGCTGGGTGGGATCTAGAATACCAGTTTTTAGAACAACAAGCTCAAACTACAAACAACCATGAACATCAACTAGGATATGAAATAAATTCTACAAGTATGCTGATTTATAAGAAAAGTTTGTATGTTCCTAACCAAAAAAGAATTAAAGATTTTATTTTAGATAAATATCATAAGAGTCCCTATGCAGGACACCCAAGATACCAAAAATTAATTACTGCACTATAAAAAAAGTACTACTAGTCGGGTATGAAAAATAATGTAGCAAAATCTTTGACTCGTTGCCTGAAATGTCAGCAAGTAAAAACAAAACACTAGCATCCTATTGGATTACTGCATCCATTACCAATCCTAGAATGGAAATGGGAGACCATCTCCCTCGAATTGATCATGGGATTACCCAGATCCAAAAACCAAAATGATTCAATAATGGTGGTAGTGGAAAAATTAAGCAAATCAACTTATTTTCATACCAATACAATCCACGTACAAGGCAATGCAAATTGCCAACATGTTCATGCAGAATATTTTCAGGTTACATGGGCTACAAAAAATTATAATTTCTGATCATGATGTAGATTTTACATTAGCCTTCTAGAAAGCTCTACTTGAAGGGTTAGGTACGCAATTAAACTTCAACACTGCCTATCACCCTTAGATGGATGGACAGACATAATGGGTGACTCAGGTGGTGGAAGACATGCTACGAACATATGTGATGCAGCAACCCTCCAAATGGGAAGATTATTTACATTTGGTTGAATTTGCTTACAACAACAGATATCATACCTTCTTACAAATAAGTATGTTTGAAGTTTTGTATGGATGTAAGTGCCACACACCCTCCAGTTGGGGAGGACCTGAGGAAAAGTTGATGTTGGGCACCGAAATGTTAAAAGAAATGGAAGAAATGGTTAATAAGGTTCGTTCCAATTTAAGGGCCACTCAAGATCGACAAAAGAACTTCATCGAGCGAAAAAGGAATATTTGAGAATTACAACTAGGGGATCATGTGTATGTAAGGGTACGCGCCAAAAAGAGTACCTTACAATGGAGCAGGTGTGCTAAATTAGCACCTTGATTTTGTGGTCCATTTCAAATTTTGGCACGGGTCAAGCTAGTGGCATACCAGCTCGCCTTGCCTAGCCACATTCGAGTACACAATGTTTTCCATGTATCCATACTAAAAATATGTGTTTATGATACTAAACATATAATCATTTGGGAATATATACAAGTAAAAGGATTTTCACTAAGCAAGTCAAATAAGAAATTAATGGTAATAAAAACTAACTAAAATTTTCTGCTTATGTAGGTTGAGCCGGAAGGAGAATTCTTAGTCGAACCTCTGGTTATACTCGATCGGAGAGAAGTAATGTTGCGGAAACAAGCTATCACCTAGGTTAAAGTGCAATGGCGGAACTTTGGGCTAGATGACGCCACCTGGGAGGATGAGCAGCTCATGAAGGAAGCTTACCCGGGTTTGTTTACAACAAGAAAACATCGAAACAATGTTTGGTTTCAGGAGGGGGGGATGTCATGTCCCCAGAAAACTGTAATTGTTTTATTTTACCGCACTAAAAAACCAAAAGTGGATATTATGGTTTTTTTTTGAATTAAGTATTTAAATTTGATAATTATAAAGAAAACTATTTTGGAGTGTTAACAAATCTTGTAACTTTTCATATCAAGAAAGTTAGGATAGGCAATTGCGTAACCCTAACTACCTCACTGATTATGAATTCTCCAAGGAAAGGACCCAAGAGGGTAGACGGGAACCCTAAGTGTAACAAAGGAGAAGGGGAGAGAATCCATGCAGAAAGGTCAGACGGGAAAAGAGGCTAAGTCTAATGGTGACCAGATAGTTGTGGCACTGTGTGTGAAGCCTTGCAAGAAGACATCGGTCTTGTGAGCAAGCTCGGGGGGGGAGGACTTGGACCTAAAGGCAAGTCTCAAGTTTGGGAGGATTAAAATCTGTTAAATTACGGAGGTGACTTCAATAGTTGATTTTTCCTTTATTTATTGTTCTTAAGTAAGTAAAAAAACCTGGAGAAACTCTACTTATATATGAGTTGATAAAGTAAATGTTCAATTCTGGAGAATGTTGTTATTGAAGAACTTGGAAATTTAAATATTGTACAAAAATATCCTGAAAGTAGGAGAGTATCTATTACAATAAATCATAGAAAGAGAATTTTCTAATTCATATATAAATTTAAGAATGTAAGTACAGACTCAAAAACATACTTAGAAAGGAAAGGATAAACTACACAAGAACCCGTATTACCAGAAATGAAGTAGGTTTACTTTTGTCACAAGAAAGAAGCACATATTATTTCCTTGATAGAACTAAAACCATATTATAAGTATAGAGGAAAACTTTGGCCAAGGCCTATTCTATTGTTATCTTTGAGAACCAAAATAAACATTTTATACTACTGATAAGTAACTTGAAATCATATAGCAAATTTGTACTGTAAACATCAAGAAATTCAAGAAGTATCGTAATACTGAGATTGCGAACAAAAAACCAGGAAATCGAAATCAGACCCTTATGGCCAGATACACCTATGGGCCAGGGTAAGAATCCCCGTTCTAAGTCCACATTTCCGTGAATAATAACTTAATTACATATAAATCATTGATCAAAGAAATAGCGGATTGTAACAATTAAACCTAGATAAACATTGCAAAAAAACTGGAAATAATATAACTAGAACAGGATGAGTCATTGAAAGACCATATATGTAAATCAAAGCCTGAACCATTGCACAAATGATAAACGAAGCTAGCAAGATGTATCATACTCCGGAAAAATAGAGAGATACGAAAGTTTGAAGGTTAGCATGTAAAGAACGATATTGACAAATATTGAACTAATAAGTCGATAGTGTTATATAACAAGTCAACCAACCATGGGAAAGTCATAAAATACACATTCCTTAATTTCGGATGAAGTTCCAGAACAAATAAGACAATTAAACAAGCACTGACAAATAGAATTAGGGACTGTCCAGTCTAATCCTAAGGGTTTGTTGGATAAACCCAGAAAATCCAGAAACAGTCACCTGAACAGTCGACAAGGTGTTTCTTTTAACCAAAAACTACATATAGCTTAAATACAAACTACAATAGTGAGATTTCAAGAGCAAAGCCCCTTTCTCTCAAATAAAAATACATATACATCCCGAGTATAAAATAAAATCACAGCTGAAAGTTAAAACCCTTCTGAGAGGATTCATCTAAGGACAAGACTGTCTGACCCTCTCTACCCGTTCAATAGAAGATTGTGACAATAAACATACCCGTGAACCCATTGAAGACTTGGGTGTGTAGAAACCAGTGAAAACCACCTTGTAAATTCCTTGGGACATCGAGACCTCACGAAAAGAACCTACAACTCAAATTTTGAGAACCGTCATGAGGTATGTTTAAACTGCAAACAGGGTAACTCGAGAAAAGTGCAAGAATGCATAAGGGATTACCTGATAAGGGTTGCATATGGGTGGTGGAACCACCTGTTCAAAGAATTTCACGAAGGCCAGACCATATTCATCACTGTTCAAACCACTCAAGGACGAAACCTTGGTATCATAGCCTAAAATCTAGAAAGCTGAGAACTGAAACAATGAAAGTGAAACAAGACCTCCGTAAATCCCAAATGAAGTTATCATAAAACCCATCAACCATTGGATTAGAGCTGTGGTTAGATCATCATCGATGCAGTGAGGAGAATAAGGTGGGAGGGACAGCTAGAGGGCAGCTGGCGAGGGAGTCGAGGCCTACTCCCGCCACAACTTGGAGGCAGAGCAGATTGATATTAATACTAACGTATAGATCATGTAATAAGCTATGTCCATAATTACTCAATAGTACTAAGACTTGAATGTAAACACATTGAAATATATGAAAAATAGTATTGTATAATAACCTTCGGGTTTGTAATTGATATATGGTTGTTTTACTATGTTCAACGGATAAGTGCCATCATAATTATTATAAAGAACTATGGTAGAAGGTAAAAATAAATAAATTATATGAAGTATGTTGAATTACACGGAGATGTGACATTTATCGAACCAGAAGCTTTGGGTTCAAATCTTGTACTATCTCATGAGAAGCTAGAAATGATGAAAATGTAGTCCTACCAAGCTTAAAAAAATTAATGAAAAAAAAAACTTAATAATTATACCATAAGAAACAAAATAGACATGGTATCACACTCCTCCTATCACATGAATAGCCTCCTCTACCAATTTCACTAGTGAATCAATGAAAATAAAAAGGATTCTTCCAAAAATCCTTACAAAATATGTTTAACAAATATTGATTTCAAAATTTCTGGCTACTTAACAAAAAGCATGATGAGTCTTTGCATTAGGAAGGAGGGAAGATGGGCTCAACCGAATTCATCCGATATAAAATCCAACATAGTGATTGCTTCATGGAAAACACTAAATCATCAAAATCAGAAATGTTACTAAAATTGAGAACAAGTCTTACGGAAAATGTGAGTTGTAATTATAAATCGGAGATATTAATGGGCAGAAAATGAATTATAAACAACATGGTATTATACATAGAGCATGCTTCAAACAGGAATAAATTAAATCTTCAGTTATTGAACCATCAAAGTCTTTAGGAAAAAGCCAAATCTAACTAGGTATTAAGGGTAGTTTAATGGATTAATATTAATGGTGTGAATGTTGTTAATTTTTTGTTAATTTACTTTTTAAATTTTGGTAATTTTATTAATTATTTTTAATGTTGTTAAGTTTTAGTAGTACAACAAATTGAGGAGGGGCTAGTCAAAAAACTACTTTAAGTGGTGGTTGTGCTTCTGATAGCAGCTCTTCAAGCCAATAGCCAAACCTAGATCACAGACCAAAACCACAGGCCAAATTTAAATCACAAACCAAAAAAACTCTGCCAATAACACTGAATTATACATTCTCTTCTAGGGAATAGAAATTATGAAAATCAGAAAAATCATCAACTCAGAAGTCTCTTCCCAGAGATAGAAAGCATACATATTAGTACATTTTTTCTTCTCGGGGAAGGGAATATGATAGCCAAAGAAAATGAATGGCCACTAATTTGTTTATACTGCATCAACCATTAATCTCATAAACAAATGTGGGGAATGTTTTTGTTTTTGTTTTTGTTGGGCTATGAGCGATTTCAGCTGCTCGAAATCATCCATGTTGTTTTATTTGTTGTATTCAAATCAATGTATTGATTTATTTGAATTTGAATTTTGTTTTGACATGAATTTGTTTAATAAATATAAGAAAGTTAGAAAAGTGTTCTCATTTTTGTTAAGCATTTGAAACCTAGATAAATTGAATAGATATTTGGTTTTAATTGAGAAAATATTTAGTTTGAATTAATTGAAGGATATTAATTTAAATTTATGAGTTTGAGATATGGAATAATTTAGGTTAATAAATTTATTAAAGAGGTAGATTTTCTAGTTTATAACAATAAATTTCGTAAAAATAAATATATTAAATGATTTTATTAAGATAATTTCAATAGGCAAAATATTTATAATTTTTATAAGATTTTTTTAATAAATAATAACTATATTTATAATTAATAAATTTTTATTAATAAATTGTATGGAAAGAGATTTGATTGTAATATTATAAATTTACGAAGTAAAATAAATTAGTTAAAATAAATAATATATACAATAAAATCGTTGACAATAAAGATTGTCAAAATGATTTCTTTGGGAAGATTTTTAAAATGTGATTAAAACCAAATTTTAAGGAGAATTTACATTTCAATTTGAATATATATAAATATATATAATCGATTGAAATATGTATACCTCAAGACTAATACATTTAGGCATAATTTTTTTTATAATTTGTTACCATATGCTTTAAACTTCGATTTATGATTGTCCTTCTAAATATTACATTGGTTATTGGACTTATTATTATCAGCTTTATAATATAACCATGCCATGGCAATCTTTTGAAATATTATATCGGACAATAGATTTAATATTAACTTTATAATATAGTCATACAACAGCATGTTCAATAGTATTTTAGAC
>APFE030814667.1:0-16179 GCA_000404065.3 Pinus taeda | reverse complement strand
ATTTTTCAATCGATTCAAATTTTGATTATTCAATGATTTACAATCCCATATAAAACCATCGATTCAAATTTCGATTAATCAATTATAAAAAGATATTCTACAATTACAATACCATATAAACGTTACATCATTCTATTCAAATTTTGATTAATCAATTTTGAAAGGATATTTTACAATCGCATATAACCGTTGAAACAATCCCATGGTATGCGGGTGTTCGTTGATCATTTAGATTTATCCTCATCCAAGATCCCTGATTGGAACCCTAGGTAGGCGGGTGTTGTTAAATATCAAGCTTTTGTTTTGGCAAAATACAAACCCAGCACAAAACAAACATCCTACGTAGTACGTTCGAACCTCATCGTAAGCACTGTTGCTGATTATTGGTTTAACATAAAATAGGCATCGCATGTTGTGGCTTCTAACCTCACGGTACGCTGGTGTTATATTGATTTTTTTGGATTTATCCTCAACTAAGATCTTCCTCGTTAAGGGAAACATATTTAATTATGGAGAACAATAAATACTTTTGAATTTTTTTAATAATTATTCTTTTAAAAAATAAAAGAAAATAATTTGGTTTCAATTTTATTAATAAATATAAAGTCTATTGGTTTTGGATGGATAGTAAATGGATATTGTATTTTTTGGGAAAGGGTTATTGGCCCATATGTTTCTTATAAAAAAAGATATGCTCTAAAAAATACATTAAATGTAAAATACTCAAAATTTAGTTTATTGAAAACTTTAATTTCTATATTATTGAAGGAAACTCTAATTTCCATATTATTCAAGAAAATTACGAGTAAATTATGAGTATGAGATAAATTGCAAACTATGTTATCCCCATATACTAGGCCATCATATGTCATGCAACCTTTTAAATCCAACTTAAGTAGGTTTATCCATAAAGTTGGGTCCAAAAACAATTATTTTATAGCCAACAGAACAATGCAAGTTCCATAAGATTTGAGTTGCATGCCATAATCATTGGCATCCATATGTAATGCAAACCCTCAAATAGGTTGTGCCACAAGAAGACACCTACCCTAGAACATGCCTCATCATACCCATGTCATCTACAACTAGCACTACAACTTTTCTATTAGAACATGAGACAACCCTTAGGTAAGTAGTAGATAACTAGGTTAAAATAGTTCTCCACAAACCCTTACCATTCACAACAAGCATCATAATTGTAAAATCCTATTTCTAATCCCTATGCCATTAGAACATGAGACAACCCTTGGGTAAGTAGTAGATAACTAGGTTAAAATAGTTCTCCACAAACCCTTACCATTCACAACAAGCATCATCATTGTAAAATCCTATTTCTAATCCCTATTGATATGGTAATTAAAATTAATTATGATATTGATCCCTACATGGACATGTAAACATAAATGTGCAAAAGACCCTAAATAAATGTAATTACAATTTAAATACTTGTTGATGATACAATGAAGCATAATACAGTGCAAACCATGTGAAGAAAAATTCTTAATAAATTAATAATTAATTTGTATAATATATACAAATTGGCATATGACTATTTTCTTAAAGCATAATTTACATATACAATTATTCATGGTATTTGATATAATAAATATAAATCTATACGTAATTCTTAAAATAAAAATAATTAAGTAGTGTAAATGTTTAATATTTTGGTTTTTCCAAGTATATTTTTGGTTTAATTTTACCCAAAATTCAAAAGAAATTTGTTGGAATAGTAGTTTTGAATAATATAAACTACCAAATGAAAGTATTTTGAATTTTTTTAACACATCTAAATTTAATTAACATTCTAAAAACGTAATTTAAATTAAAAAGATATATAATTTCAAAAATAATTATATCATTAAATTCTAAATAAAATAATTAAATTACATCATTGACTAATAATAATGTTAATAATAGTTAATTATATATTTACATTAAATATAATATTGTATTTATTTTAATCTAATTTACTATCATATAATATTAAGATATAATATTCTACTAAGTTGATTTATATATATTCTATGTAATTTTCTCATTATAAAGCAAGTTTGATATTTGTTGATTTATATAAATTTTCTCATTCTAAAACAAGTTTGATGTTGGCCAAAAAGCCTCAGATCATAGGAAAACTTTAAACCTATAAAGTCAAACCATATTTTCACAATTTATTTTCCTTTTAATAAATATAAAATTTAATTAATGTAAAAATGTTCAAAAAAATTGGTTTTTTAGTAAATTTGGTTTTGAAAGTAGCCCTTAAAACTACCTTGGCTAGATAAAAGCTCACTTTCCTAACACCTATTGATATAAGTTTAAACAAAATTTACGTTTCAAATCAAAAAATAAAATTTAATTTAAAAAATTTATTTTTTTATGAAAAGGTAAAAATACAATTTTAGTTTCAAATATAAAAAATAACAATTTTAATTTAAAAATCATTTATTTCACCGCTGGTTAAGAGCATTGGGCTATTCAAACGCTTGGTGGGATTGATCATTAGGTTTTGAATGGGGTGATTTGAACACTTTGTTGGGTTTTGAATATTAAAAAACTTTAACCATGGGGAATATTAAACAATTCAATGTAGTTCATGAACGTTACCCCAAACCTATCAATTTCAATCATATATTTGAACAACCTTACCGCAAATTGAATTAAAATTGTCTTTGGCTTCAAAGGTTTAGTTCGTCTGGCCGCAACAATGGGAACTATTATTTAAACTCTTCTCAACTTAGGATATGAAATTGATAATGGTCCAATCTATGATATGAAATTGATAATGGTCGAATTTGTGAATGAGATTTAATTTTTGTGTATTATTTAATTTTAGAATTTGCTATTATAAAATTATAATATAGTTTAAATATTATTATATTTAATTTAATTTATTAATTGTGATATTTTTTAATTTTAATTTTTATTTAATTTGAGAGTAAGTTTTATTTCAGGATAAGTTATCATAAAAATCAAAATTATATGATTTGATTTTGGGCTTGTAATGTTCACATGGTTTATTTTTCATTTCTGAGATTTATTTTTATATGATTTGATTTTGATCTTGTAATGTTCACATGTTTTATCTTTTCCCTTATCCTAGTCTCTTGTCGACCTTTTGTTCTCCATGTCATTTTCCAGGAAGATCTGATCAATATATCATGAATCACAGAAGCATAAAGTCTGAGGTTATCATTAAATTAATAAAATTTTAGAATATTATTTTATTTTAATTTAAATTAAATTTTAATATTTATTTATAATATATTAGTTATTTTATTAATAATGAGTTAATACACCATTAACATATTAACATTTATATTAAGATTTACTAATGCCGTCTTTATGTTAAACAACCAAATCTGTTAATGTGGTTGTGTGATTATAATTATAATTGAAATGGGAAAATTATTTATTGCGAAAAATAAAAGTATATTTTTAAAAAATAAAAATTATTATATATGTGTAAATAATAAAATATATATTTTTGTATTATAAAAGTTTATAATATTTCATATATTTCAAAATTCAAATAATAATTTATTGAAAAATATAACACTTGTATTATACATTATAAATTATTATATATTATAAATAATTTATAGGTTAGTTATTTGTTCTAAAATCATATTAAAAAAAATGAAAAAAGGTTTGCCTGTATTTTTTTATTTATTTATAGGAAAACATAGGGGTTGAAGATAAAATGTGAACATAATTGAAAAGAAAGAGATGTATCTCTGCCTGCACCTCGAGACTACACTCACAAAACTTGAGAGATCACTCTCGTCCACTCTTATTCAATCAATCAAAGATTACATCATTAAATACAATACTAGGGAATACGAAGTTGCACCCAAACCCCTAAACTTTAGGAACTAATCCTAAACTAGGGAGAACGTTACAACAATGTAACAATTTTCTCCATTAATACAAAAATAATATTAATTATTTTTAACTCCCCCCCTTAATGGAGAAAGGGTTCTCCTGGACTCCTAGCATCTTTCTAAACAATTAAAATTTCACTCGTGGAAGAGGCTTTGTGAAAATGTCAGCCACATTGTCACAAGTTTTACAATATAGAATAGCAATTTCTTTAGACTGTATTTTCTCTCTAACAAAATGGAACTGAGTGTCTATATGTTTGGTGTTTTTGTGAAACACTGGATTGTATGCTAGTTTAATGGTGCTCTAGTTTTCGCTTTTGATGGAGGTGGGATTTTTCTGTTCTTTTCCTGCATCGTTAAGAAGCCTTCTCAACCAGATCACTTCACACGTTCCTGCACACAATGCTTGATACTCAGGTTCATATGAAGATAAGGCTACAATACTATGCTTCTTGCTGCTCCATGCTATCACCCCGGAACCTATGTTGAATGCATAACCTATGATGGACCTTCGATCATCTAGGTTACCTACCTAGTTTGAGTCTAGAAAACGTGCTAGAGTAACATCAGATACATCAGTGTATAAAATACCATAATTAACAGTTTCACAAAGATACCTCAACACGCTCTTTGCTGCTATCCAGTGACTTTCAAGCGGTTTCGACATAAATTGGCTCAACACACTAACAGAGTATTCTAAGTCAGGTCTGGTTGTTGTAAGATATATCAGGCTGCCAACCAGCTGTCTGTACATTGTGGCATCAACCTCCTTAGTGCCATCATCACTGCTCAATTTTAGATTCTGCTGCAAAGGTGTCGCTGCTGTTCTACACTGATCCATACCAAACTTTTCCAACAGATTTTTAGCATACTTCCCTTGGGTAAGAAAAGTTTGCCCAGTATCTCTGCATACTTCTAATCCCAGACAATAGTTAAGGCTTTCGAGATCCTTCATTTCAAAAACTTGTGCCATAAGCCTTTTGATTCCTTTGATTAAATCATCTGCATTTCCTATTATAATCATGTCGTCCACATACAAAGAAATCAAAATAATCTTCCCTTGGTTATTGTACTTGGTATACAAATTTGGGTCATCTAAACTTCTATGGAAACCATACTCTATAAAGAAAGAATCGACTTTTTCGTACCAAGACCTGGGTGCTTACTTTAAACCATATAAAGCCTTTTTCAATCTGCAAACAAGATGTTCTTGCCCCTGCTTTACATATCCTTCTGGTTGTACTTAGTAAATTTCTTCTTTTAAATCACCATTTAAAAATGAAGATTTAACATCAAGCTGGTGCAATGCCCAATTATATTTAGTAGCTAAATCAATGAGCATTCTGATTGTATTTAGCTTTGCTACAGGTGCAAAAGTATCATCAAAATCTATACCTTCCTTCTCTGAATATCCTTTTGCAACCAACCTAGCTTTTAACTTATCTATACTTCCGTCTGCATTCATTTTTGGTTTAAACAACCACTTGCATCCTATGGGTATTTTATTATTAGGCAGCTCAACTAAATCCCAAGTATCGTTTCTAAAAATTGATTCCATTTCTTCATTCATTGCAGCTCTCCATTCCTTAAATTGACTAGCTTCTTTGTAATTAGAGGGTTCTACAATGTTCAAAACTTTTGACATCAAAGCATAGTTTCTCAACTTCAATGGTAATTGAGTCTTCCTACCTGACCTTCTTGGTAGGGGACTTACCTCAAATTTGTTTTCCTCTGCAATAACTGGGCCTGCTTTTTCACCTTTTCGTTGTTCTTCTTCATTCTCTTCTTTCTGCTCCTGTTCCCGCTCCCTTTCATCCTCGCTGCTTTCCTCCAACAGCAATGGAATGTGCCAATCATCTCCAACATCAGCTTTCCTTTCCTGTACCTGTTCATGAAAGGCTACATCTCTACTTGCAAATGTCTTACGAGACTCAGGATTGAACATTTTGTATGCTTTAAACTCTGTGCCATAACCAACAAAGATGCATTTGACTGCCTTAGGGTCTAGTTTCTTTCTATCAACTTTGGGTACATGTGCAAATGCATTTGACCCAAAGACTCTTAAGTGGTTTACTGCTGGTTTAAATCCATATAAGGCTTCAAAAGGGGTTTTGAAGCCAAGAAACCTAGTAGGACTTCTATTTTTTAAATATACAACAGTATTTATCGCTTCTGCCCAAAAAATATTAGATAGACCCTTACCTTGCAGCATGCTCCTTGCACACTCCACCAAGGTTCTGTTTTTACACTGTGCAACTCCGTTTTGATGTGGTGTATGCGGCACTGTATATTGCTTAACAATCCCGTGAATTTTGCAGTATTTCATGAATTCCTTTAATTTGTATTCTCCTCCTTGATCAGATCGGAGAATTTTAATGCTTTTTCCAAACTGTTTTTCCACCAGGGTTTTGAACTCTAGAAAACATTGGAAAGTCTGACTTTTCTTGTTTAAAAAATAAACCCATGAATACCTAGTGCAGTCATCAGTAAATAAAAAAAAAGAGTATGCTCCCCCTAGCGACCTTGTCTGCATGGGACCACATACATCTGTGTAAACTAGCTCTAAGATTTCTGTTTGCCTCCTCCTATCATGCACAGGGAACTGTTCTCTATGCATCTTTCCTAAGGCACAACCATCACAGTTTAACTGAATGTTACGAAAGATTGGGAGACCTTCGACCATACCTTTCTTTTGTAACAACATGAGATCCTGCAGATTCAGATAACCAAACCTCTGATGCCAGAGTTGTTCAGCTGTCGACTCTCCTGCAACCATGGCTTGCTTTGATATACTTTTTGCATCCAATCTGTATAGGCTTCCAACTCGCATGCCTGTTGCAACGATTTCTTTCCTACAATCCTTTATCACACAGTGAGTCTTGAAGAATTCGACATGCATATCTTGATCAGCCATCATGGATACAGATATCAGGTTTTTCTTTATCCAGGTACATATAAAACATTTGAAAGGTGACTAATTTTTCCATTTGGTAACTTAACTGAAATCACCCCATGACCTTTAATCTGATATCCATTATCATCCCCTAGATATATTTTTGATCCATCTATAATTTCATCAAGACTATCAAAACATTCCTTATTACCTTTCATGTGAGAGGATGCTCCGGAATTGACATACCAGATGTGATATTCATTCGATGCTGAAAGGGCACAGTCGACTGTGAACAGTCGAAATTCATGACTGAAGTCTTCTTCTTCAACAAAATATCCTCTGTGTTTTGGATTTACCTGTCTCCTCCTTGCCTCATCAGCCTGCTTCTTATAATAACAATCTCTCTGTATATGACCCATTTTTCCACAATAATAACATTTCTTTTCATAATGATTTGCAAGCATACCTTTATGAGAATGCAGATTCTTCTATGATGTCCCTCCTTTTTGCTTTGATTGCTACTGTGACTGCTTTCCTTTAGATAGTCATCGTTTTGCCACCAGCGCGAGATCGTCACTTTGGGGGTTCAGATTCAGGTTCTGCCGTCGGTCTTCCTCTTCCTGCGAGATCGCAATGAGATCAACGAACGTGGGTGTTTTCTCCCTTGCTGAGACTCCAGTAATGAAGGTTTGGAAATAATCACGCATCCCATTCATCGTAGTTGCAACAAGATCTTCATCAGCCACCGCCACTCTAATGGCCCCCAATCTGTCTTTAACATCCTTAATTCGTGCGACAAATGCAGTAGCAGACTCACTTTCGTCCATCCTCATTGAAAATAGCTTGCTTTTCAGAGCCAAAACTCTGTTTGTATTCTGGGTCTGATACAGATTTTTTATTTTCGTCTAGATCTTCACGGACGTTTTACAATCTTTGATGTGCGCAATAACATTGTCTTTCACAGACATCTTCAATAGGATTTTGGCCTTGTTTTCTCGTTTTTCCCAGTCTTCCTTCTGTGTGGTTGCAGTCGACTTCTGCTCATCGCCTGTCACTATAGCCCAAGCATTCGAACCTTCGAGCAGAGTCTGGATCTTAAACTTTCAATTCGTGAAGTTAGACCCATTGAGTTTACCAGACTCGTTAAGGTAAGATTCCATCGTATTACTCATTGTGAATCTACTTAACAACAACAACAAAAAACAATACTTGTCAGATCGATTCTGTCACCTCTGCCACCGATCTGCAGTTTCTGTCACTCCCTCTCCAATGAGCAAATTCGCCATTTCCAACACAGCCGAAACAATGATCTGATCACAATTGATCCGATCCACATCTCCTGGATTAATCTGCCACTTCACTGATCCTGCTCTCCTTGCAGATCGCCAAGCGAAGTCGAGGTTTCCCAATCTTCCTTCTGGCGCTTTCCTGATCTGTCTCTCCCGGACGGATCTGCAACTCTGCCGATCTGCATCATTTACAAACCGCCAAACAAAGTTCACAGATCCCCTTGGCGCTACCCCGAGTGAA
This sequence comes from Pinus taeda, assembly GCA_000404065.3. Lineage (NCBI taxonomy): Eukaryota > Viridiplantae > Streptophyta > Pinopsida > Pinales > Pinaceae > Pinus > Pinus taeda. Next base: position 7,872 of record APFE030814667.1, on the reverse strand, counting down.
AAATCCACGCTAATTAAAAATCGCTTAGATTATTTGAATTGGCGCGACTTTCCTGGTAAAATCCCGCGCTAATCGGTCTTTCTAGCGCTTCAGCGTGATTTATCTCTCAAAATCCGCACTAATTCCTCTTCTCGCGTGACTGTCAGCGCAAAATCCGCGCTAATTGGCCTTTCTACTCAGAGAAAAAAAATTTCCGATTCCGAGCCAGGTGTTCTGTAGTCCACCTGCTCAATTGAGCACAGAGCTCTCGTGTACACACAACCACAAAGGCACTTCAAGCCGCACAGGCAATTCCGCCACACAGGCAAGCTAGCTACTACAGGCACTTTAGCCTCACAGGTGACAAAAGATCAAGCTCACTCAATCTGAGCTCTGATACCTAGATAAAATGTGAACAGAATTGAAAAGAAAGAGATGTAGCTCTCAGGTGTGGCCTGAACCTCGAGACTACACTCACAAAACTTGAGAGATCACTCTTGTCCACTCTTATTCAATCAATCAAAGATTACATCATTAAATACAATACTAGGAAATAGGAAGTTGCACCCAAACCCCTAAACTTTAGGAATTAATCCTAAACTAGGGAGAACGTTACAATAATGTAACCATTTTCTCCATTAATACAAAAATAATATTAATTATTTTTAACTATTTATTTGTATTTGTAAAACTCTCAAGAGTTGTGAATCAAAGAGGTTGACTTAGTGTAATTGAAATTTATCTTACAAGTTAAAATTATGAGCATGACCTCAATTTAAGTCAAATTATAAAGAATTATCTTAAAGTTAATGCTCTCAAAGCAGAAACCCAAACTCAAAAGTCAAATCAAACTTGGAAAACTTCGGTAACACTGGTTAAAACAACATGCATTACAATGTATCCTAGTGGATTAGCTCAAGTGCTCTGCATTATAATATAACTTAGTGGTTTAGGACAAGTGTTTGGGTGCTTTGAGCTTTACCTAGAAGGTCTTTAGGCCAATCCCTTAGGCTAGATATCTCTACTGTAAGCCTCAATCGATGTCTTTTTCGGGCTAGGCATCTAATAAGTAGTAATGAAATTACAATAGGGAGAATTCATGAAATGAAATGGAGTGAATGTGAGTTTCATGTTAGCTTTTTCTTAGTAAAATGATTGGGATTCCTACTATGTCAAGCATCATTGTATGCATTAATGAATTTTGTATAAATTTGTTCACTATAGTTAAAAGCAAAATACAAATTTCAACATTTCAATAAACGTTTCGAGAATGTTACCTTTGTGAACTCTCAAACATTGGCTATTACGAAATGTAAAACAAAACAACAACATAAATTGAATAAAATTTTAATTCTTGACGTTAAATTTCAGATGCGAAAGCTCCAAAGAAAATATACCAAAACCTCTTCATAAGTTTCATCATTTTAAAACAATCTTGTCATACATAAAGTAGAGATGAAAATTTGCTTATACTCTAAATCAATGTTCTTGTATATATGAATACATTCATGAAATCATTTTCTACATTTATGATGACTAATAAGCAATAAAATACCACTCTTAATCGAGAAGTTCCTCTCTCAAAATTAATTTGTTATTTAAATATTAATTATTATTTGGAATATCAAATAACCAATCATCAATTAATAAATGTATATAAGTAATTTTGGAATTTTGATTTTAACACATCCAAATTTGAAATTATTCCATTTATCATATTTATTGAACTTTAATAAGTAATCAAAATTTATGATCATGTCACCTTCTTTCTGAATGATCATAACGAAACGATATAATGCAAATATGATGAAAACATATTTGCTCATATAACATGGTTATATATTTGTCCATTTAACATGGTTATGTTTCTAGATGAAAATGCTTTGATACAGAATGTTTATTCTATTTGGATTGTGCTTTTAAAGTAATGCAATTTGTGTGATGGTTTCAAGTAAATATTATTAAATTGTTATGGGTTTTTCTAGTTTAATTTCTTTAAAATCTAGTACAAATTTATTGAAATCACAAATTTCATGGTTAACTATTGGACAATGGAAATTTCCTAAGGGTGATAATACAGGAAAAAAAAAAAAGAAAAAAAAAAAAAAAAAAAAAAAAAAAAAAAAAAAAAAACAAACAAACAAACAAACTAGTTTCAATAACACAAATCAAAATTTCACCTTAAATTTTTCCACCCGATTCCTACACCAAAAAGTTCAACAAATCACACCAAAAACAATTCCTTTATACAAAATATGTCATTACTTATTTTTCTTGTTATTTTTTATAAAGATCTCATAAGTATTTTAACTTAAATAGTATTTATTATAAACATTTTATCATCCTTTAAGCCTAAGTTGTTTTTAAATTTAATTAAATGATTTAGTGTTTTCTTTAACATTCCGGTTAAGTGTATCAATCAACATTCATGGTGTTAATCATGATGAAGAATGTAGTTGGCGCTACATTGTTAGAAAAAAAATTTGAAATGGGCGCGGAAGGGACCGCTCTTTTAAGGTTACATACAAACGTCCACGTCAATGGAGGTGGAGACTGCAATTGGGTTTCTGAGAGTTAAAATGGGCGCCGAGGGAATCACTCTTTTTAATGGCATAAATAAACGACCACGTCAACGGGGGTGGAAATGGCAGTTGTGTTGACGCGGCTCGGAGGAATGCAGTTACCAGAAGGCGAACAAAAAAGGGTCGAAATTGTTGGTCCGACAACATACGCCAATTTGTTCCTCCTCTGGACAATTTTTTTTCTTTTGAGGATAATACGATACTTATTGGAAAACTGGCTATGGTAAAAAAAAAAATGGTATTTGGCATCCCCTACAAGATTAAATTTGAAGGGTCATATGTGTTATCAACATAATTGGATTTACTTGAAAAAACATTAACGCAATTAAAAATTACAATATGTAGATTGGAAAACTGGTTATCGTCAAAACAAGATAAGATGGTATTTGGATTTACGACAGTATGTGTTATAAATTCAATTGGATTTACTTGAAAACTATTACCTCAACTAAAAATTATAGAATTTAGGGTTTTGAACTTTGGAAAACTTAGGTAGCACTGGTTAAAAAAACATGCATTATAATGTATCTTAGTGCGTTGAGTGGGCCTAATGGTTAAAGAGCATGTGTTTCCTCCTAAGAGGTCACAGGTTCAAAACCAAAGGGGGTTAGAGTATGCATGCCTTCGTAGACTTAGCAGCCAAATCGCCGCGCGGAGGTGGGTCCCTTGTCCCACAAACAAGGGGGTCTCATACACCAATTTGGTGTCTGGCTTGGCCGTGACCTTAAAAATGGATATTATATTATTATTACTATAATATAACTTAGTGGGTTAGTTGACGTGCATCAGGCAATGGGAGTTGTCTTTAGTGTGACTTTTCTGGCGGAAAAAATGGAGGTTAAATCATGATTTGTATTATTTAAAATGTTTTTTTCACTGCATATTTGGATTCAGCGCCTTGAAAAACCTCTAGGACACTTTGATTGTGCAGAAATTACCTATCAAACTTGCGATTCCAATAAATTGCTGCCAGATTTTAGAGAAGTTTGGCCGGAAAAACCCACCGGAAAAGCCTCCAAAAAGTCTCACTAAAGACAACTGCTTATTAATGTGTTCCAAAATAATTTTTAGAAAATAAAGTTTAAATTAATTATATTGTAAATAAATAATTTGAAATATCGAAAAAATAATAAAATTTAATTTATATATTATATTAAGAAAAGATTTACTAGATGGTTTAAAATATTTATTTATTAAATAATAAAGTTTAAATTAGTTATATTGTAAATAAATAATTTTAAATATTGAAAAAATAATAAAATTTAATTTAAATATATATATTAAAAAAAGATTTACTAGATGGCTTAAATATTTACTTATAATTAATGACATGAATTCTTATTTTTGGCACAACGAATCACAAGTCGGGATTTCTTCATCTCAAGCTCTCTGTATTTTTTTTTGGGGTAAAATCCAAACACCGTAGTCGTGGTTCAAACCCCACGAGTGGGTGAAGTTGACTACTTGGATTTCTTATCCTCATGTAACATTCTTGATTTTATGTCAAAATTCAAAACAAGAATTTCCATATAATTTATAACTAGAAATTAAACCAGATGTTGCAAAGGAAACGCCCTAAGGCATAATTCAAGACAAATCATCACAGGTAAGAAATCATTGAAGACAAATATTATTAAACAAGATGTTATTAAAGAATCATCACATGTAAAAGATCATTGAAGATAAGGATTAGTAAACGAGATGTCATTTAAATGTAGAAGATGAATGATTTACATTATATAATATATTTTCCCCTCCCCTAATAGGCTCCTCTTCTAATTTTATCATATTTTCTTTTCATCATTCCTCGGTTATTTAAAAAAGAAATCATTGTTTCGTCTTAGGTTCATCCTACAACCCTAAGTTGTTGAAATCATAGCACTGCTGTTAATACAACTAAATGAATACAAATAAATGACAATGTGAGTTAATATATGCAGCCACTTACATACACTATTGTTTATGATGTAAATAATTACCATTCCATGGTGAATGCTCTATGTGAATACATTGTCTAGTGGATAATTCCTCTTCAAGGTCTTCTTTTTATTTGCTATAATGGGGATCTTTCCTTTGAAGTATGGTGGATTTTCCTGCCAAAATTTTCTCGTCCTAAGCAATACCGAGATCAATGTAATGTTATGCCTTGTGTCACGATTAGTCTTACAATTAGGACTATCTAACACTCTGTAATGCTTCTTAATTAAATTGGTACTCCTATCATTGAAGGGGGGCAATGAGAAATTAGTTTTCACCTTTAGTCCATGAGTGCTCTATTTGCAATATCATATGCCCAAATTAAACCACAGTGATGCATACCCAAATTTAAGTCTTCATATAATTTTCTTCTCCCTGTTATGACCAACTAAAGCTAAATCAAATCATTTATTCTTTCTTCCTATTAGCATTGCTCAAATAAATTATCTACTTAGTAGTGTTTAATATATTTGCACAAGCATTTACAAAGGGATTGGCGGAGATATTAATATGGTCACATTCATTGATTCAATGTTGTGGTTTCAATTAATATAACATAACAATTATCATATGCCATTATTATTATGTTATTTCATTGGATAGCAATAATACAAAATTAACACATTTATAACACAAAGTAAGACAACCCCCAACGTCATTAAATCTTACCTTGGCCATTTAGGAAAAGAACAAAGATAGACACAAACTATCATTCCTTGTTACACTATAATAGTAATACAACCCCCAACGACATTAAATATTTCCTTGGCCATTTAGGAAAAGAACAAAAATAGACACAAAATATCATGCCTTGTTACACCATCAAAATCAGGGTTGGAATTTGATGGGAAAAATGCCCATCACAAGGCATTTTGACCGTATTTCACGTTTAAAAATTTTAAAAAACCGTTTTTTTGTGATGGGCTTTCAAAGTTCTAAAACGTATTTTTTACTGTTCACTTTTTTGCAAAAACGTCATTACTACCCTCTCAAACAACAGTCTTATGAAGAAGTGCCGTAATATTTGGAATTATCTAATATTTGTTTTTATTAAAATAAATTTCATGTTATTTATAGAGTTATAGGTGTAATGTTATTTAAAGTTTATAGGTATAATTTGATAGCAGTAATATTAATATTGAGTATTAATAATAAGTACCGGTAGCACGTAATATTTGGATTTATATTATAATATTTGTTTATTTAATATATTAAATTTAGTTGTTTATATTTAAAAAATTATTTATTGGGTTTATAAAATTGAACTTATCTAGATTTCGTGATATTCATGATGGTTGGAGAGGATGGGCATTGTGGAGGATAGTTTTTTGGTCACTCCAAAGTTTTAAGATGGAAATTTTTTTTTGAAGTTTTTTGTTTATTTGTGAAGAAATCTATTTTGTTTTTACTGAATTGTAACATTTAAATTATCTAATAGAAATCCAAATTGAGAAATTAAAATAGGAGTAGATTGATTGCAATAACAATGAGATGGGTGTGAGTAAAATAGATTTCTAGATTTACTCATAATTTTTGTATATGTGTTTGGGAGAAGCATTGAATCTCGATGGTTTGGGAGTTATGGATGCCATCCATGAGTAAAACAACCTTTATGATTCAACAAATCATTTAGTCATGGTCACGTTGTTTTTTTCTTATTATAAATATGTGAGAAAAAATTAACACAGTGGTGTGATTGATAAGTATTTTTTTAATTAAACCTTTATTGATGAAGGGTCGATTTATTATCAAAACATTTTGATTGAAGAGAAAAATTTTAGACATAACGTTCCTTGACGGCCAACATAAAAACCCAAAACGTCAAAAAAAAATTATTTGACAGGTAATAAAGAATCCAAATTCCAACCCTCATCGCAATAGTGCTAGTATAGGAAGAAATTCAAGAATATGTTACATAACACTATGAAAATGAACACCCTTACTTTTATTCCGGTTTAAAAGAGGTTGGTTTTATATTTGTTTAATCATAAAAATTAATATCAAAAGTCTAAGTAATATTTGTCCTTTTTTCCATATTTTTTTATTTGGATTAATTAATTATTGATATTTTTAAAAAATATTATAATAGAAAATTATTTATATTAAATTAACTTATGATATTAAAAATAATAATAATAAATAAATGAACGGGTGTGGTCCTTTTAATGGGTGTTCTCATTTTCACTATTCATGGCATCAAATTTTCTAACTAAGAAAGAGGTAAGGTTGATGGTAAGAGCCTAATTATGTTGATGACAACATCCTAATTGGATTGGTTTTGCGTGGTGATTTCTTAATTAGATTGAGTAGGATATTGCAGTGAGTTTGATCTAAATTTTTTAAATCAATCTTTTGATAATTGTTCATACATATCATTCTTTTTCTTATCTTCATTTTTTATTTAGTTCATTTTGAAACCATAACTGTATGAAATTTATTAGTGAAAAGAATGCATCGTTTTTTTATTTTCTACAATTTCTAGTTCTCAACAATTTCAAACTCCCAACTTCTTACCACTTCTATATCCAATATTAAAACTATGCCACTAGTTAGAAATATTTTAATCAATATAAAAATGCCACTTACTATAGTATCTGTAATAATTAGATGAATTATTAACATGATATCAGGCCAAATGCCAAATTTGGGAGATGAAGGCAATGTTTTGTGCACGGGAAAAATCTCATACTCAGACAAACAATACTTGATAGATTATGAAGGTAATGTTCTGCGCACCATATTGAGACAGACTATACATGATAGAAAAACATGTTCACATTTTCTTCATACAGATTGTTAGTTAGTTTATCAAATTATGGTTACCTAATTAATAACCATCTGACCAATTTTGATTCCAAACGTTGTAGTATTTATTTACTCATAGAATATTTGCACAGTAAAATTGTGGGTCACACATGAATTGAACAATATGCCCGTATAAAATAACATTGGTCTAGAAAATATGACTTAGTGAGGCCCAATGTATGTCTATAATAAGAAATGATTACTTGAAAAAGAAAAAACACTGCACTACTATTTTCATATAAGGATAAAATTTCATTCTTCTAACATTTTCTTTTAATTACCAGAATATTAAAAATACAAGTGGTCCAACATACAATCCGGGATCCAAATTCCATATGCCTGAATAGCCTCATTTTCCTCACACTCATATAACGCGAACATTGCAAATCCTTCAAGCTTTGTTTCTCAACCTCTGGAAATCCATGGTGCAGCAACTCAGCAAGGAAGAGGACTCCTATTTCTTATACACACTCATATAATGCAAACACTGCAAATCCTTCAAGCTTTGTTTCCCAACCTCTAGAAATCC
>APFE030814665.1:0-36877 GCA_000404065.3 Pinus taeda | reverse complement strand
GGGGTGGGGGTGGGCATGGTCAACACTCTTAGTTCCAATTTGGAGTTCCTTCACTTGATTGGACGATGGAGATTCAACCAATAAGATCGACAACTTGTGGGGGGTGAGGGGGGGGCTCTTCTCATTACGTTAGGGAGTAGGGAGGGGGTCTATAATGGATATAAATCATACATCAAATCAAAGGTTCTTGTTCATGGTGTGCTTTGAACTCTACATTATGGTCTGATAAGAAGATTATGTTGTAAATGACAATCAAGCTTTTTATTGCGACCCAAAAAAGCCACTCATGTAAGAATCCTCACTCGAGCTCTGCTTGTATGGAGATACTTGTGATCCTACCTTTGGGTCATGTTTCAATCTAGCACGGATGCGTTGTGCACAAACTCAAATATAGAGACCTACAATTATCGTGTTACAAACAAATCTACAACCACAACGCCTGTGTCTAAGTTCCCACGAGAAAAAGAATATTTATGGAAATAGATTATTGACATAGATACATATGCAATCAAAACCCAAACATGACAATCGGAGAAACACTTGTATCATAAACATAACCCAGTTTTAATTCTCATTCATTAAACATTAATAAGATTGAGAATTACACAATTCACATTCACATTTGCAAGGATCTTGTGCTCCTCGAGTTTTGTGAGATTTTTTTCTCCTCCTACTAATTCTTCTCCTACTTTGGTCCTCTCCCATGCTACAATAAAATTTATACAGATATTTACTTCTAGCTACTAGGTAGAATATCTTCTAACAAAAATAAGTCCTTCTAAACATATGTCGCTATTCCTAAACTATATAATAACTTAGCTAGACACTTGTTATTGTTGAAAAGTCCCACTTCGACATAAGACCAACTCAAAAAAACAAACTAATAGCCTAACAATCCATATTCTTTCTAGAATATGGACACTTGTATCTACACTAAAAATCCACCATTCCCAACTTTATACAAATTATGTTTGAGAGAAATTTATTTATCTTTGAAATTTCATGATCCCGTTGGGGTCTAGGGAAGATGGTTTCTTAGGGGGTTGATGTTCCTGCATCATGTTTATATCATATTGAATAAGTGATTACAATATATATAACTCCCTCAAGGAGATAGGAATTACATATTTGGTGTGGCTACCTAGACTGTGGAAATGTAAATCGAGCCTAGAAAATTGTCTCTCATTATTAGTTAATAACCCTTAATATTTATAGTATCCCAAATAAAAATTTAGCATAATATTTATTCAAAAATTTATGTTTTTAATTCAATAAACGAATTTCACAAATTGAACCATAAAAATCAATGGAAAACTAGAAATATAAACTGCAAGTCTCATAATAGGCAATGAACGCATGCAAAAAATCTTAGCTTTATTTATATTAATATAAAAATTATTTTGCAAAGATAAGGAGGATAGTTGAGATGCCATCCTCCAAACTATATTTGGCCTCAAGTTCTAGCTTATACAATACAAGATTTGGCCTTCCAAATTGAACTGGAACTGATAAGCGCTCTTGTAAATTCTTGATAAATTCACCAAGGGATGAGATGGATTTTTGTCCACTCTCACCAAATAACACAAGGTTTTTTTTCCTGGGGCTACTAAATTACAGAAATAGGTTCTCCAAACCACACCAAAGACAAATAATCAAATCCAAGATGTCCAAAATGATCTCCTCCTCCTTTTAAAGGCTTGATAGATAGATCTCTAATCTTCTAGTAGGATTTTATTTTTTTATTTTATTGTTATTCTAGAAGTTCCTTCTTGACTTCATCTTAAGTGAATTTTAAGTTATTTCTATTTGAATTAAGTCTCTTTTGGCCCTTTCCCCTTAATTAATGTTTTCACTTTTGTTTTTTTAAAGTCACTTTTAATCTGGGAAAATGGTAAATTGCCAACCATACTTTCTCTGGCCCTTGGAAGTCACTTCTCAACATCCCATCCTATAGATCTTCTTGTTTCAATTCCAACGAGTTATTATACTAAGGTGTTTCATCAAATATCCCCCCCACAATGCTACCTTAAAAATAATTACTTAAGTTATGTTCAATAATAATCCCATCTTACGGGAATTATCGGAATGCAACGAAACCAAAAACAAGTTGTGCAGAACTAGTCCTAATCATGGAATATGCCAAGAAAACATTGTTGGACCCCATAAAACTCCTCAAAACCCCCTTTTGTTCTCCTGATGACATAATCCTACTCCTGTGACTTGGCCATCACGTACCATGGAAATCCATCTTGATTGTACTATGGAGGAAACTTAAAATGGGGACATTACAAGTCCTTCCACCCCAAGATTACTTGCACTAAAGCAATTTGTATATGTCCATTGTAGAGGCATATGCACACTAATACCAGGATCACATATGAACCTCTAGGCCACATCATGCCTTTGTGCTAAACATATATGAATGGACGCCTTGATACCTAGATCCAAAACAAGCTCTAGATTGAATTTGTCATCCATGGATCCATCTGGATCACAATGCCACCATGGAAAATCATCATCGTCCATGCCTAACGGCTCTTTATATATTATGCCCTTGGGAAAACATGTACCATCAAGTATCCCTACATAAATAGGATACCAACCTTCAATCCATCTCATGGGAAGGATCAAATGCATGTAAATGGAACAAGTATGATCATGTTGATGCTACTCCATGTTCCACTGATGTTTCTCTACTTGGCCAATTAATAGGGGTGAATCTGTCCCTTCCCCTCCAATGTATAAAGTATTGATACTCATTTGATTAAATTTCTGATTTTTTAATATGCTACAAAATCTCTAGCCTCCATCATGCTTAGCCACACCATAATTGCTTGTTAGTAACTCTCTTTTTGTCTATTCTACCATCTTGTTTTATTGCTATGACCGAAAGGGGAGGACCACTAAAATTATTTACAAATGGCCCCACATCAATGACATTAAAGTTATAGTTGTACATGCTTATCATCATGTGTGCCTTCTATAGGATGTCAGTTTTATGGTTTATTGATATTTGAATTGGCCACACCTTGTCACATTAGTTGGCTACTCCTACAATGAAAATACACATCAGTTAATACAACTATGAGATGCATATGTGGATGATTGTATTAAGATTTATGGACATTATGACTATTGAGATATTGTTTTATAAGAATGGATTGTTACAAGGTCACTATATGTAGATAATACATGGTATTAGATTGCAAATTGATTCAAACTATTAAAATAATTATGCAAAATTTTGCCATGACCCAAATTTATAGCATTATATTGTTATGGATTAATGTTTCGATGCAATTCTATGGTAATGAATGCTACAAATGCAGGATATTCAATCAACTAATAAAACATTAATAAAATACATAGAGACATAGAAATGGGGGAAAGGCTTCAACCTTACTATATTCCTCATACTCTCAAACGTAATTTGCAAATAATGATAATAGTACAAATAAATACATGAGGAAGTTTGTCTCAAGATAGTGCGTCTATCTTGGACACTATGGTTGAACAAATCTCTCAACCAAACACTAATCTAGGAGCCTAGTTAGTTGGACAGAATCTCTCAAGCAACTAAGCCCAAACTGACTCTTAACCATGAGGAACAAACTCAATCTAGAAAGGTAGGATTAAATCCAACTTTCTTGATTTTAATTCATTTAATTGTTTTGAACTTATAATTTTTTTCATCACATGAGAGTGAGGCTAACATTCCTCCCCTTAATTATAAGTCCAAAATAAGAACCAGGAACCATCTTCCAAGTTCTCATGTTGAAATTGTTGATCCTCAAAAACGTTGCATGAAAAACCACCAAAGTTGGATGCTAAAAAAAACTCCAATCTGAAGAGAACATGAATCAACTACAAGCTTGATTCATCTCTAAATTTTTCTTGACGACTCCATCACATTCCAAGCTGTAAAAAGATCCATCTATCCTTTGCTTGTAATCAGCATCCTTTGTCCACTGACAAAATATTGAAAATGCCCACTGGCTACTTTGACGTTGACTATCCACTGGCTGCTTTGATGTTGATGAATGCCCACTGGCTGGTTTGAAGATGTCCACTGGTTGTTTTTGATGATGTTGTCGATACTTTCAGTCTGAAAACCACCCTTAATTCCCCCCTTTGTCAGCTGAAATGAGAGAAAATCCTCTACAATTGAATCCTGAATTCTGAACTCCCCCCCTTCAGGTGTAGGAGAGTTTCATTGTTGTACTCCAACTTTTAGGTGCATGAGAGTACCATCTTCATTTGACTATTGGCTACAATAGGTGAGAATGAATTCTATTGTAAAACTTATACAATTGTTTTATTGTTGACGACCATTCCCAAGGATCGATCCATGCATAATTGATCCTTAATCTAGTAGGTTGGTGTTGTTTTCAACGTTTTTCTGATGATTGATTCTGCTTGCCACAATGAGGACAAGGATGGGAATCAAAACAACGATCTTATTTTCTTTGACAATGTTTGCATGTGGGATTTTCTTCAAATTTCTCATGGCTTGTTGATGTTATTAATCAAGAAAGCATGCACTGATGACCTTGATTAGCTTATAATAATCAGGGATATGCAAGTTGTTTTCATCTTTGTCATACCCTACTCCCCGTCGATTTTTGTTACTTTGGAGTTCTTCCCACGGCTTAATGATTGGTTTGGAAGAAGCAAGTTCAAGTTGATCATGGACAAATCTTACACTTGAAGTTGTTTGGATCAATGCTTTATCTTCATTTGTGTGGTTGAAAGACTTGGAAGCATCACTCTTCTGTTGCAACTCATCTCTTTGTAATTGAGATTCCAGTTGAAGGAAATCAATTGTTTCATGTGCCTGTTGTAGATTAATTCCAGCAAGAGTTTTTGTTGATTTGCACTATTTCTTTAGTAGTTGAGAGGATCAAATTGTTAAGAAACTTTAACAACTGAATGCTTTTTTCCATGTGAACTTGTTGGAACTCATGCTTGCTTTCTTTTAATACTTGGAGGATTTTTATAACTCACTCGCTTGATGCTTGCTTCAACTAGTTTCAAGCTCGCTTGATGTTGTGAGCCTTACACTTTCTTGAACTCACACTCTTGATTGATCAAAAGAAGGGTGTCGAATACTATCGAAAATGCACCCAAGAGAAATTCTTACAATGATTTGAATGACTTAGTTAAAAAACAATGGATTTACTTGGTTTAATTGATTCCCTATCAATTCAAATCTTGTGTGTCAGTTTCAACCGAGAATGCACCCTTACAATTCAACTCAATTTGACGTTAATCAAACTTACAAATTATGATTTGTAAGTTACTGTTTTGTATTGAGCTTATTAAAAAAATGGTGCAAGTTCATTTTCCAAAAAATTGTTGTTGAATTGATGCAAATGTTATTGATGTAGATGATAGCTTCATTAACTTGATTGGATGTTGATGTAGAAATGTCTTTGACAACTTGATTATGTATTTATGCTTCTTGATTGCTTTTAGTTTTATTGATTACATAATATTGAATGGAATTGATTATGTGCATGCATTGCCTTAATTTATTGTGTACTTCATGTTTACCATATTTGAAGGATAGTGTCAAAATTAGAAACAAAAAATAAGCTACATCAAGAAGCATGTGTCATCACAAACTTACACATGGTGTACCTCATATTCCCTTATTCAATTTCAGGGGGATCTAGGACACATCAACACCACAAAAAATATGTCTTTATCAAGTCTTTGAGTACATCAACCTTTCATCTTCACAACATCTTCGTTGAAACTTCTCAAGCACAAAGTTTGAGAACTCCTTGAAACAATTTGTCTGCAAAAATGACTCATCCACTTTCTTCAACAAAATATTAAAATGACCTCCTTAACAAATACACCTTATCACTCCATTACAAAGAAATAAGCCCTTATTTTATATAATAATAAAAAATCCCTCTTATCACTCCATACTTAAAAAAAACTTATCCCTCCAAAATTACAAAAAATAATTTCACTTTATCACTCAACAAAATCCAACATCTCTCCAACATTTCTTATCTCTCCATTTAAATATCAACTTACCAACACTTTTTATCTCTCCAAAAATTTCAAATTTCAAAAAACATACCTACTCTCGAATAGTAAACTTTACCCTTCAATACTTTTTAAGCTCCCATTAAAAAACGAATTCATGAAATCACAAAAAAAAAAAAGATTGCGTGTTTCAATATTTATATTATAAAGCCATAGCTTTATGAAAATGTTTTTTGTTTTGGAGAAGTAAATTTCGCAACTTTCCTGGAAAATGTTCGTTCTTCAGATAGTTTTCTCTTGGAAAATGCTAGCAGCTTCTGGCGGAAAATGTTGATTCTTCAACGCAGTTTTCTTCATTGTAATGGCTTTCTCCTGAACACAGCTTTCTATTTTGTAATTCCTTTGTCCTTAACACAGTTTTCTCCTCAATTATCACTAATATCGATGGAGGATTCGTTCTCCAAATTCCGCTATTGATTCTCGAGAATGAATGATTTATCATGTGCTCAACAAAATAGAAAGTAACGGAAAAATCACACTCGACTCTAGAGATATCATCCCTAGAATCACCATTTTGGAGGAATTCCATAGCATCACTATTGACGTTATCAATGATGAGATTTATCTCTCTTATACTCAGCAACAAATTTACATTTAGCCCACGACACGATTCGATCCAACCCCATCAAAATCGTGAAGGAAATGTCTAAATATATCTTTAATCGCACCAGCTATTTCATTACAGAGGTGAACTAGATGCCCTTACGGGCGATCCTTTGAATAAATCAGTTGTTTTTGGTTTCCACCGGAGTGCTTCTTGGATCAAAAATTGCACACGAGTTCTAAACAATTCATGAATATAAATTAAGTTTCGATATGGTCTTTGTTCAATACGAAGGGGCTGCATTACTGAATGACCAGCTCCTCCTCTTGGTCCATGACTAGCGAAGGTGTGTTACACATTGACTCTACACAGATATGGATCTCTGTGTTTTTCCCCATGACTTAACTCGCTTTCCATGCTACACCAGTGGACTCACTATTAGAGGTTCATACTTTCTCAAAAATTTCACACTTTCTTATGATACCAAATTGAAAAATATCACATCAATATATTATGGTGGAATGCGTAAAATAAATTATGGAGGAATGCATTCGACTACAACCTCCATGGTGCAGTTGCATCAGTGAGCGAAATGCTCTGATACTACATGTAGGATATTCAATCAACTAATAAAACACTAATAAAATACACAGAGACATAAAAATGGCGGAAAAGGCTTCAACTTTACTGTATTCCTCATACTTTAAAAATGTAATCTGAAAATAATGATAATAGTACAAAGAAGTACATGAGGAAGTTTGTCTCAAGATAGTACATCTATCTTGGACACTATGGTTAAGAAAATTTATCAACCAAACACTAATCTAGGAGCCTAATTAGTTGGAGAGAATCTCTCAACCAACTAAGCCTAAATTGACTCCTAAACACGAGGAACAAACTCAATCTAGAAAGATAAGATTAAATCCAACATTCTTGATTTTAATTAATTTAATTGTTTTGAAATTATAATTGTTTTCATCACATGAGAGTGAGGCTAACAACAAATATTATAGTTATAGCATGGTATGAATATCATATGTGTTGAAAGGTTCATCACTGAACACATGATATATCATCAGCATTATATGGAAATTCATATATATTTATTTTATTTCAAGTGGAAATTAAATGTTTTGATCCTTGTGTATGGAGCGTCAACGTAGGACCTTACTTAGTTGGCTACAATGGATTGGTATTTCATGTGGTGTTAATATGTTGTGTTGCACAATTGTCATTATTACGTGACATTTGATGTCATGGAAATTTCTCATATTTACATTTGTAAATCACCCTTTGACATTTGATGATCTAGCTATATGACATGGTGTTTGTGTATATTTATGAGACTTTAGACTTCGGTGGTTGATAGATCTGCATTTACAGCGCTAGATTACATGGCCTTGAAGCCTGTGACACTGTATTGAGAAATGTGAAGATTTACAATGAATATGGACATTAACTCCAACCTAGGGTTTGCAATTGCCAAAATTTGTAGTTTATTAGTCGAGTGTTTGGTATTAACCCTCATTTTAGGTTTTTTCAATGTTGTAAAACTCCATATTTAGTAAAGGCATTATACTCAACTGGAAAATTACTTATAGACAAGGGTTGTGTATTTTTTAGTTTAAAGTGTATTAGAGTTAAGTATTTGGTTAGTTACACATTTCTTTGTGCCTTTTTCATTGGTTAGTTTACTTATATGTGTTTGTTTATTTTCTCCCTTTTGTCACTCCTCTTCCCATGTGCCAAATTAATCCTTCTCAGTTCTTTGTTACCACATTTCAGAGTACTCCACCATTAGCCATTGTATTTTTTATAAAAATTAAGGGGAATAGGGCTCCCACCATTGCATCACTATTATCCTTCATTAGATAGTGAAGTTGAATTTTCATGTCAATTACTCCAGGTTTTAGGCATATAAAAGAAGAAATGGGGAAACCCCATGCATTGTCAGTTCAAAATAATTCTCTTTCAATCTTCTCGTTGTCGAAGTTTGAATTATGGTTAACCGTGTGTGCATAGTATATTTTCAACTTCCCGATCTCTTGTTATGAATGACACCCATTTATCTTGCAAAATTTCATTTTGAGAAAATATATTTCGTGGGATGAGTCCAAATTTTTCTTTGTAGTTGCAACTCATTTCAAGGGTTTCATTTATGTACCCTATGATGAAATTCCACTAGTTGTTCATGTTGTTATACCTAAAATTTTAAACATATCGAGAGGTTCTCATGGTGAAATCCCTGCTCCAATTACACATTGTCCCCAAGTGATTTTTAACGCTTTGTTTGAAACATTACATAGTCCTTTTAGAATTCTCCTTTCCTGCAAAAGAAAAACATGGTTATTTGGTTAAATGCTAGCATAAAAATTATTTTATCTTGTTACTCTTTCTAGAATTATTGCATGTTGTTTCTATTGCTACCTTCATGTAAATAAAAAGTATGTTTTAACTCACTATTAACAAAAATTAGTAGTGAATATTTATAATATTTATCACTAATTATTAATTATTAATTATTATTACTAATTACTATTAATTATTATTAGAAATTAATTACTACTATTAATAATTATGAGTATTATTATTAATTTATATTAAGAATTATTTATATTTAGATCAAGATTAAGAATAGTTCTATTAATCATATAATTAATCTCTTGATAATTAGATTTAATAATAAATAGTTTGTAATAATTACTATTTTAATATTCTCCAATTAATGAATTAACTTCTAAATTAAAAATCATCATAAAATAAAATTTATAGGAATTAAAATTAAAATAAAAACTTAATTGAATAAAAAACCTTAAAATATGGATAATAATAATTATTAAGCAGCCAACCTTCATCTCTTCCTTAAATCAAAACAACTCACCTCATAACTATTTAAAACTCTCATTTAGCTCTTCTACTATCAACATTCAAAAATAGTCTCGATGATGGATCCCTATTGGGATTTGAAACGTTACAGAATATGGTTATTATTGTAGGTTCTCCGGTAACTAACTCAGAAGATATAAACCACAGATGTCTAAAATCCAGAATGCTTCATACATTCATTATCCCTTGAGAAAGCCATAATTTGATTCAGTTACTTTCAAGGAAAAAATGATGATAAAGGTTTTCTTTCCTAAATGAAATTGCCACTAAAGTATAAATATTAAATGACTAAGAAATGTATGGGTTTTAACTCACTATAAAGACAAAATTTGGCATTGTGGCATTGTTCTTACTCATTAAGGAAAATTATTGTTTACAAAGGATGAATGTTTCCTTATGGCAACATAGTTGTAACTTGGGTTTGAAATTTCACTCTATCCACTTATAATCATATTTCTCATCTTTTCTCTTGAAACCACGCGAGAAGTAATAGCCTTTGATTTAGCACAACTGATTTGTAGTAACTGTAAATTGAAATGAGTGGGTGATATCTTTACCTGTTTTATAATGATGAATAATGTTTTGATGATTTACAAAGATGAACTGAAGTTCAAAATGGTAGGGCTGAGAAAGAGGAAGGACGAATAAACCACAAAGTTGATGGGATTCTTGCAAAAACAAGAAATTTCATTTCCCAATCCATTTTAATGTCACTTTTGATATATTCCATCAACTTTCCACCATTGATCACCTCAACCTTTGGTCTCCCAATGTGTCATGCATTCCTTCTATCTATCAAAACAATTCAATCCCCTCTCTTTGACATCATCCTAGCATACAAGAGATACCAAGACCCAAACCTGCTAATGCATCAGTGAGTGAAAATGATGGTTGGAACCCCATCCAAAATCTGTCTGAATGTGATAATAACACTTGGGGGTAATGTTTCTAAAATTCCACATCATATTTCTAGTTCTTGTTCAGCTACCCGTGGTTGTTCTTCCTCAACTTTTGTAAGATGTATTCTTCATTTGCATTTAAATGTCATCCCTTCTTCTAATACTACTAGTCATACTCATGAGAATTCCGCGATTCCTTCAGTTGTCATATTTATTTCACCATATCCTCCATCCACTTCTCCTATCAATGCTTCCTCTGCAAAAGATGTTGATCATAATGTCACTCTAGGATCATTGGTATATACCATAGCCTCTGCTCCAAAGAACAAAGGTCAACAATAATTAGAGGCAAAGGGACCATGCTTCTCCATGAAATGATTCTTGGTATAATTGAAGAATAATTCGTCCCCCTTTGCATACAGATTATGACATTTTAATGATGAATGTTTGGAAGGAATTTTGACACGAAAATCTAATATTGTATGTTTTGATGGTTTACATTTTGATGATGTGCATTGAATATTGTAAACTTTGGATAGGGATTTTGGTGGCTTATGTTTGATATTATATGGTTTTGACATAAATACTTTGGGGGTGGGTACGCTTGTGATATATCTTGATCATATTTTACATTTATAGTTTGTTTTAAAAGGGGATATTTTGATAGCTAATGTGATTATAGGTGAAGTAATTTGATTTTGATTTCATTAGCCTGCAAGTAGATAGTTTAGATATCAGTTCTTCATGCTACATGACGATATATCAGGTGCCTTTAGCTTAACCCCATTTCAGAAGTTAATTGGCGAGATATTGTGATTGTAGGCGAGGTAATTGATTTTTTTTTCATTAGTCTGCAAGTAGATAGTTTAAATGTCATTATTTCATGCCATGTGATGATATTTCCAGTGTCTTTAGCTTAACCCCTTTTAGAAGTTAATTGACGAAATATTGTGGTTATGGGTGAAATCAGTGACTAGTCTCTAGCTTCTTTATTCTTTTTGGTTTTGAATGCAGTGGTTTAGATTTTATTTTTGTAATTAGATGGACAGCAGAGATAGTAACCTCATTTTTAGTACTTCATCTTTTGCTTGATTTATGTAGCTGCATGTTTACACTTTTGTTCAAGTTCTGATTTTATAAATAGCATGTTTTTAGATCTTTGAAGTGCTAAGTTTGGAAATTACCATAAGAGGCATAAACCTTGTCTTCAATTCTACATCCATACTTGACCTTTAGAAGAATTCTTGAAACCTTAGACTAGGATTTCCATTTGCATTAAACATTTTAGGAGACCAACGAAGACAAAACCCCAAAAACAATTAAAAAACTAAAAATAATAAAGTAAGAAAGAGGTTATCTTGCACATACAGTGCACCACACCTCATCAGTTTACGACTCCCGGATTGATAGCTTATGTAGCAATTTAGGAAACACTAAATTGACTAAACATTTTGGTGTCATTTTCGAGGAAGTGTAACTAGGTGGCCTATCTCTTACATTAAAAAATAAATAGGGAAAAATTGATAATTTCTTGAAGTATGCTCTCCTCTTGCACCTAGTGTGATCTGGAGGATCAAAAAAGGGAGTTATTAGTTCAATAATTTCTCGAGTATGCTCTCTTCTTGCACCTAGTGTGATCTGGAAGATCAGAAAAAGGATTATTAGCCCAATTAAAAAAATCATTAAAAAACAAAATCATCAAAAGTTCGATCTTTACAGCTCCAACTACTTCAAGGAATAGATAAGATACACCTCCATCCTAGACTCATACTCCCAACCTTAGGATTCCTAGAATTGAAGGGGTAGCAAGTGAATTAGAAGATTCTCCAACACTATCTACTAAATCTAACCTAGGAGAAGAACCCTTCTTCACTTCTATAGGGGAACCTATTGTAGTGAAAGAAGTAGAATCACCTAGAGAAGAAGAAGAGGTAGAGACTCTCTCTCATCAGCGATTAATAGAAGAACCAGAAGATTCTAAGGAAACTATCATGGCAGAAGAAGTACAAGATGGAGAATTTTCACTATTTGGAGGAGGCAGTAGAGGTAGAGGTAGAGGAAATAATGGAGGTGGTAGAGGTAACAATGGAGGAGGTAGAGGTAATAATGGGGGAAATAGGGAAGGAGATAACTCATTTGGATTCCCTATAGTCGATGAAGGAAACCCATACAACAACGAAACAAAAACATTTCACCGTCTGTCCTCCCAAACTTTTATGGATTACCGAAGTGGAGGATCCTAAGACAATTCTATTTGAGTTTGAAAGTCTTATGTCGAAACCTATGACTATCTACAAGACTCTCAAAAAACTCAAACTGTTTCTTCATACTTTGAAAGGGGCTTCTCTGAAATGGTTCATGGGGTTAGTCACTCAATCTATTAGGACTTGGAATTATATGAGGCAAACATTTTTTGGATAGATATATTGGATTATTGTATGCCACTAATCATAAGGATTGAGGTATTCAAAATGATGCAAAAAGAAGATGAAAACTTGGAGGATTACTTGAAATAATTCAATACAACTTAATAGAGAGAAAAAATGAACAATTTAGATGAGGAAACCTTGAAAGCCCTTCTATTGAAAGCCATTAGAGATGAATGGATAGATATTTAAACATGATGGAGAAGGGAGACATTTCTCAACTTCCACTACATGACATAGCAGAACTATGTGTCCATCTCTTAAGGGGAAAATATAAAATTGGAAAAGGGCCTAGAGATCCTTCTCTTATTAGAGAAAACAAATCTACAATTGGATTAGTAAGTAGGGCAAAGATTGGAAAAATGCTTGATGAATTCAAAGCTAACATTTTAGGGAGCCTTAGTGAACAGCTAAACACCCTCAAAATACAAAAAAAACAGAAGTTGATTCCTTAGCCATCTTTTTCCCAAAATGTAGAAAGAAACATGCTCTAAGGGAATGCCCCTTGGATGCAAAAGTTGTAGAAACATGTACGATTTGCTCAGAAAGTCATGAGACCAAGGATTGTCCTTCAATCCCAGGGCTCAAAGCTATCTTTCGGGAGGACCCAAATTTAGTATAATCTCTTTGTTTTGTTTCAAGAAGACCTTGGCAAGGGCAACAAAATCAAGGGTTTAACAATCCTATGAATTTTCAACCCCCACCAAATTGTAATTCTTGGCAACAACCTTGGCCCCAACCTCAAAACCAGTATCAATATAAATCATGGGAATAAGGGTTACAAAATCCTTATGGGATATTTGCTCAATATTATAAATATCCTCCATCTTATCAAGGATATCCTCTTCCACAAAATCAACAAAAAATTCTACAACTTCCAAATCAAAGCCCACAAATTTCATTGCCATTTCCACAACAACAACCTCCAAAACAAAATCAAAATCCTCAACTCTTGCTTCCATTTCAACAGAAGCCAAATCAACTACCAGCCCATTCATTACCAAATCCCAACAAAAAAAAAACCCTAAGAATACTTACATGGTAAAAGGACAACAATTTCCTACCTACATGATTGTTCCTCTAGATCTTAATGATGTTCAACTTAGATCTGGTAGGATTTTAGAAAGGGAAAAACCTTCTATAGATGTTCAAGAGCAAGATGTTTCTGAGGAGGATTCTCTTAAAGTCAATAAAATTTTTGAAGAAGCATCCCTTCAAAACCCAACCATTCAAAAAGAAAAACAAAAAGAGTCAACCCCCACAACTCCTATAGTTGAGCAACATGTATCTACATCCACACCTCCTTTCCCTGAAAGATTACAAATTGACAAGGGGGTGGAAAATCAAATCTTGTTGCTTGACTATGATTTCCTAGATGAATTAAAGAACGTTTGTATCAAGATTCCCTTGCTACAAGCCATTAGAGAGGTTCCTATTCTAACAAAAACAATAAAGGAGTTGAGTATCAAAAGACCAGGTAGAAAACCAAGAGACACAAAAATAATCCACCTGGTAGGAAAAATAGCAGATATCATGATAAAAAAGATTACCATGCAGAAATATGTGGATGCAGGTAGTCCAATTGTCAAGACACACATAAAAGGGATAGAAATTCCAAATACATTGATTGACTTAGGGGCTGCTATAAACATTATGAGTAGACAGACTATGGAACAACTTAAACATCCTAATCTTCTTTTTACACCTACCTTACTGCAACTTGCAGATAGATCAGTAATCAAACCGGATGGTGTACTAGAAGATATTTTGGTCTCCTTAGATTCTTGGGAATATCCAGTAGATTTCATGATTTTGACTCCCAAGAGTAATCTAGGAGGGCACCCACTCATCTTAGGAAGACCTTGGCTAGCCACAATTGATGCTTTCATTAGTTGTAGATATGGGGACATGTACATTTCCAATGGTAGTTCAACAAAGAAATTCACTTTGTATCCTCCAGCAAAAACAATTACAGAAGTAGGAGACAATGAATGGGTCGATGATGAAGATACTATACAACTTGTCTTTACTCTCTCTGAAGTTAGTGAAGATATTCAAATCTTGAATACATTAGAAAATTTTGAAACATCTTCAGAATATGATCACACACAATTTCAGTTAGATTCTGATATTGAATATTTTTCATCAAGGCAAATGTCTCTCTACTCTATGGAAGCGTTTGGCGGTGCTGCAGTTGAAATTTTTCCAGGTAAAACATTGAATATCAACAAAAATTTGGAAAAGTTACAACAGGAAGAGCTAACCAAAATCTTTCAAAAACATTTTGCTACATCTGCATGGGAGTATATTGATATGAAAGGTATTGACCCTAAGACTTGCATCCATCATATCTATATTGAGGAAAACAGTAGACCAATCAAACAACCTCAGAGAAGGATGAATCCAAATCTTAGGGAGATTGTGAAAGAAGAGCTCCAAAAACTACTCAATGTGAACTTTATTTACCCAATTTCAGATAGCCGATGGGTTTCTCCCTTGGTGATAGTATCCAAAAAGAAGGGTAAATGGAGGGTGTGCATTTATTACAAGGAATTGAATAAAGCAACTTTAAAGGATCACTTTCCTTTGCCCTTTATCGATCAAGTATTAGATACATTAGAAGGAAAAAGGTACTTTTCATTTCTGGATGGTTTTAGTGGTTATAATCAAATTCAAGTAGCACCTAAAGATTGGGATAAAACCACATTTACTTGTCCATGGGGAACTTTTGCCTATCGAGTGCTTCCTTTTGGATTACGTAATGCACCAGCAACATTCCAAAGAGCAGTACTAGGAATTTTTTCTGATCTAATACATGCTTGTGTAGAGGTATATATGGATGATTTTACAGTTTATGGTAACACATTTGAATAAGCCTTAGAAAATTTGGAAAAATCCCTTATAAGATGTAAAGAAACAAACCTTTCATTGAGCCATGAAAAATGCTTTATGATGTTTACTGAAGGTATTGTTTTGGGACATCATATTTCAGGAGATGGGATTAAAGTTGATAAATCAAAGTTGAAGTCATCTACAAGTTACCTATTCTCTAGGATTTACTGGATATTATAGAAGATTTATAGAAAAATTGACCAAAATAGCATCTCCACTCTTCAAACTACTTACAAAAGACTGTGAATTCAAATGGAGTCTTGATTGCCAAACAACATTAGAAGCTTTGAAAACAAGAATATCTAAAGCACCTATCTTAAGAAGACCAAATTGGAAAATTTCCCTTCCACATTTCTACAAATGCTTTAGATACAGCTCTAGGAGTTGTGTTGGGACAAAAAGACTTGGTTCCTTATGCCATTTACTATACCAGTAAAAATTTGACTCCCACTGAGTTGAATTATACTATGACTAAAAAAGAGTTCTTAGTTATTGTTCATGCAACTAATAAGTTTAGACATTATATAACAGGCTATGAAACTTTTATTCATACTCATCATTTTGCAATTAGATATCTAATTAAAAAACCTGTTACTAATGGTAGAGTTACAAGTTGGCTCCTACTTTTACAGGAATTCAATATTACTGTGTTAGATAGACTAGGGAAACAAAACATAGTAGCTGATTTCTTGTCTAGGATTCAGAATATCAAAGAAGATTCACCTGTAGATGATAAGTTTCCTACTGAATACTTATTTGCAGTAACTACTAAGACTCCTTGGTTTGCAGATATGGCTAACTATTTGGTTATATGAAAACTACCTCCACATTTATTTCCTAGTGAAAGATGAAAGACTATTCAGTAGAGTTCAAGATATTCATGGATTTCTAACGAATTGTTTAAAACAGGGCCAGACTTCATGATCAGAAGGTGTGTCAGGGAAGATGAAATGCCTGATATCCTCAAATAATGTCATGATGAACCATGTGGTGTACAATTTGCTGACAAGAGGACAGCCTATAAAATCCTTTCTTTAGGATATTATTGGCCATCCCTCTTCAAAGATGCAAAACAATATGTCAAAAGGTGTGGCGGCTGCCAAAGGGTAGGGAAACCTACCCCCTCAAATGAGATGCCATTGCAACCTCAAGTACTCATCAAACCCTTTGAAAAATGGGCTTTAGACTTTATTGTACCTATTAATCCTCCATCCAAACAGAAAAATTATATATTGGTATGTATTGATTATGTCACTAAAGGGGTAGAAGCCAAAGCATTATTTTCTGCTACTGAAAATTCAGTTGCTAATTTTCTTTATGAGGATATTTTTACTTGCTTTGGTGTTGCAAGAGAAATTTTGACAGATCAGGGAGGTCAATTCACATCCAGGATGGTGGAGAAGTTGATGGAAGAGTACAAGGTCAAGCATAGAAAATATACTCCTTACCATCCACAAGCAAATGGTCAAGTGGAGTCCATAAACAAAGTAATTGAAGGCATCATTACCAAGACTATTCATCTACACAGAATAGATTGGGCAGAAAGGCTTCATGAAGCCTTATGGGCCTACAGAATTACATGGAGGAACACAACATGACACTCTCCCTATCAACTTTGTTATGAGAAGGAAGTTCTGCTCCCCATTGAGTTCCAAGTTAAGACCTTCAAGATGGCAGTTCAATTGGGAATGGATCTATCAGAAGCCCAAAAGCATAGACTGGAGCAGTTAAATGAACTAGATGAGATCAGACAAGAAGCAATTCAAAGAACTAATCTAGTTCAACATCAAAGAGCTAAGTGGCATGACAAATACATCAAGGACAAAAAGTTTCAAGAAGGAGATTGGGCATTGCTATTTGATTCCAAGTTCAAAAATCTTCAAGATAAATTTCAGACTCATTGACTTGGGCCATATGAGATTGAAAACGTTTTCAGCAATGGAGTAGTAAGAATCAAAACAATTGACGAGCATCAAAATCCTCTCATTGTGAACGGTCACAGATTGAAGATCTATCTTAAGCCATTCTCAAAGGAGGAGTTTATCAAAATCTTTCAAGATAAGTCTGTAATGAGGCTGGTGAAGAAGAATCATTCTTCTCCAGCAACCTAGTCTTTGTTCTTTTCATCATCTAAAAAAAAAAAAGAGAAAAAAAAATAATGTATAAGCCTAAAAACCAATCATTAATTGGCAGTGTTATACAGAAAATACAAGGCGAAAATCAGAAGCTTCTGACGCGCTATATTTTCCAAAAAAAAATCTCTCTTATTTCACTCATAGTTGTTCATTCCATTTCATTCCATCCTGCCACCACATTCCATCAATAAATTTCTTTCAGTTTATCTTCATATTCACCTTTCCATATATCATTCATACAGTCACTTCTCATTTCAATCCATTTCATTCATTTCACCAAGTCAAATGATATTCACTATGTCAGTTTCCGTAGTCGAATTCTAATCCGCAGCTGAATACTGATTCCATAGTTGATTATTGATTCTGTAGATAATATTATGTTACTCTACAGTGACAGTCAAGTGATCAGCCAAATAATGATAACAACTAGATGCAGGTATGGAAGAGGAAAATCTTTTGAATATGTCAGCACCTAAAAGCACTTACAAGAGGCAGCCAATCAAAAGTTAGCAAACGGAAGTTATGATTCTAAGGTATGAGCAAAATCATTTTCAAATAGCATTTCAAACACATAATATGTATAGTTCATAAAATCACAAGCTCCATAATATGTAATGATTTGATTTTATAGTTGCCTTAACTCACCATGTTCTCCACACCAAATTCTAATGGCCTCATAATCCTCTTCCAAGTTTAACTCGTACTCAACATCACACATGTTAAAATGGTTAATCATGAAGATTTAAGCCAATTGATAATGACTCTTCTCCTTTGACGCTCCACTCCTTAATCATTTTATGAATTCACCAACGTCCACTCCGCAGCCTTTTATTTCAAATTCTGTTTAGTTTCACCAATCTCACCCTGTCTCCATACTTTCACACTGAGTTTACAATTGTTAGTTCAGGGTTTGTTTGCACATACCTCTACTCTGTGAACACACTCTCATTGCATACTCTGCATTCTTAATGCCTTATAACCACTGGTGTTCTCCACAACCCTCTTCTATTTTCTGCTCATATAACTATTTTGTTTCTGTGAAACCATGATCTACAGAGGAATCTTCAAGGCAAGGAGAAGGAATGGGTCTTCTGGTAAGAACAGACCCGAATGGAGCTAAATTTATGGAGGGTTATCCACAACTAAAAATCACGTTAAGGAAAGCAAGATGGTTGTAGTTTATTCAGAAGTTCAGGGGTCATAATAAAGAAGTCGCAAAGACCTTTGCAAGGTCCTTCAATGGTGTGGAAGTTGAGATCGGGGATAACAAATTCCCAGTAACAGAGTCATCCATTGCAACAACAACAGAGCTTCCATAAGAAGGAGAATGATGGTTTAAGAATAAATACTTCGATGAAAATGTCTGGAGGGTCATTCTGCGTAACCCAGGTATGGACATATCTGTTTTTAAACGAGGAATTCCTCTTTCAGCCCTAAAAGAAAAATGGACTAGTCTATTGTTGATAATTCATAAATTCATTATGTGTGAAAGAAGGTATGGGTCTATGTACATGTACCATATAAGATTATTAATGAATTTCCTGGAGATTCAAACCATCCATATTCCTTATTTCTTGTTGAGTAGCTTGAGAAAGATGTCTACCACTGTGCAAAAGAATCTAGATGATGTTAGGCCCCTATACTACTAGTATAACCCCTTACTGTTATTAGTACAACCTGCTTATTATATTGATGTACCCATGTAGTGCTCATATTGTTATTATTGTGCCCCATAGAAGCCCACTATTGTTATTATTGTGCCCTTACATTATTATTGTTACGTCAGCTCTGATTATGTTATGACCCCTTAGACTCCTATATATAGAAAGGAGGTCTTTTCATTTGTATCATCCAAGAATTATTCATTTATGTAATGTAAAGGAGGTTTCCCCCTCGAAGAGGTTGAATTATAAGGCGTCGATCTAGCTTTTCTATCTTTCCTTGAGCTGGTTTCATAACAGATGACGTGGAGCCTCATATTTATCATCACGGCCTTATTAAAATTCTGGTTGAAAATCAATTGAAAGAGAGACAAGATACATGGGAACAATTCCTAATTAGGAATTTCTTCCAGGACCCACCTGAAATGCCTGAGGGAATCTCAACAAGAAAAAGTAGGAGAAGAAGAACAAATGTAGATATCCAAGATAATCCTACTAGTATAACCAAGGAACCCAATAAAGAAGAAATGTTGTCTGAAACTTTGATTGATATTAGAAAATAATTAAAACAAAAAGGGAAAATACTTCAGAAGAAGAACAGGTACTTTCTGAGAGACTAATTCATTCTAAGGTACAGTCAGCTAAGGCAAAAGAAAAAGGAAAGGAGAAATAGATTATAGAAAAAGGAGATACAAGCTCACAGGGTTTAAGAAGGAGCTCAAGACTTAAGGGAAAATTGAAGAAAATGCAAATCAAAGGAGCCCACTTCATAGACTTGGGAGGAGAAACACCAAATCAGTCACTAGAAAACACTCCTCCTGACCATAGTCCTTAGCATTCTCCTTCTCCTCAAGAAGATTTTGAAATCAGTCCAAGGAAGACCACACTAGAAATTGATCAAACTCAGCAACAGATGTATGATTTTATTGAATCATTGGAAAAGACTGCAACAGAATAGGGCACTTCATCTAATCAGTCGGGTAGAGCTCAGGAAATTTTGATCCAATCATTAAAACAAGTTTATGAACTAGAAGTCCTGAACAGACATATCAAAAGGGGAAATGAGACATTGAAAGAGCAAAACAACTTGGAAAAAATTATCCATTACAACACCATGTTGCATCTCGGATTGTGGCACAAGGAAAATAGGAAATGGAAGAAGAAGAATAGAAGGTTGAGCAGAGCCCTTATCAATCTCAAATATAGGTGCCTTATGATGAAGCCCAGAATGACAGTGACACCAAGGAAGAAGAAGAAAAGGTTAAATGTATTAGAAGAAGTCTCAGAGAAGATGAATTGAAGGAAGGATAGTCACAGTTTTGGTTGCGTGGGGACATGCAACATCTTCACAGTGGGGGTATGTTGAGCCCCAGAACTACCTCTCTTCTACATACTTACCTAAAAATTTTCTCTTCTATTTTCCCATACCAGTGCCTCATAAGATATCAAAAGTTGTTGCATATTGATTCTAGGAGTGCATTTAAGTGATTTTCAAAATATATCCTTGTGTGTGCTATTTGATTTACATTTTGTTCATCAGCTACAGAATGTAGCCACTTTCCACAGCTGACTCGCAATTCGTAGTTGTTTTCATTTTGCTATAGGTTACAGGTGTCGGTAGGAGAAACGAGGCACATGGGCAGCTCAAAAATGATCCACACATGGAGAAGGTCCTATCTGTTTATCTGAATTTGTGAAGAAAGGCATCAGCCAAAGGATGGTCAACAGAGTGTCCTACGTCAACTGGGACTCTATTCCAGCACGTGAAAAATTTTGAAACCGTTCCTGGGTTCATGGATCCATTTATGACATCTACAAGCCATCTCCATAATGCAATCTAACTTCCACTTTGCGTAGATTTAATGTTTATGGCAACCAAGAGGTTGAGTTTTCGGATTCTAACCTGTTCACGTGTCCATTGTTGAAGATTTTTCTCCAAAAGGCAATTATCTATTTCATCTATAAGTATAAGCATTTGAAACACAAGTAGTTAGTCTTGATACTATTGTTTTAGAATTATTTTGTTGTTGTAACCAAAAGACATATCCTCTGTTTCATAATACAAGAACTCTATTTTCTTTTATGACTGTTTACAGCGTGGTTTGAAGTGATAGCGTATTAATCCAAGGTTGTGCGGAGGGCCCCTGCTGGCTGAGGTTTTTCCTTTCGTTTTGTATAGTTTTTATGCATATTTTCTTTTATTTCAATTGTTCATTTCTAATGATTTTTTTATGGTATTAATCGTTTTTACTCCTGTACATGATTTTGCAACATTGTTATATTTTCCACTAACACTGATCAGTGTATTTCAGGATAGGTTATTCTCGAGCTTTTTAATATAGTTTTTGCATCAAGGGGTGATCTGAGACTTGCTTCCTCTACTAAAATTTAGCTTTTAATTCCAGTTGTTATGCTTTTATTTTAATGAGATTTGTTTACTGCTTTTAGATGATTTAGATATCAGTTCTTCATGCTATATGACGATATCTCTCATTCCTTTAGCTTAACCCCATTTTAGAAGTTAATTGGTGATCTATCATGATTATAGGTGAAGTAATTTGATTTTTCTTTCATTAGCCTGCAAGTAAATAGTTTAGATATCAGTTCTTCATGCTACATGACGATATCTCCAGTGCCTTTAGCTTAACCCCATTTTAGAAGTTAATTGGCGAGCTATTGTGATTGTAGGTGAGGTAATTGATTTTGTTTTCATTATTCTGCAAGTAGATAGTTTAAATGTCATTCTTTCATGCCATATGATGATATTTCCAGTGTCTTTAATTTAACCCCATTTAAAAGTTAATTGACGAAATATTGCGATTATGGGTGAAATCAATGACTAGTTTCCAGCTTCTTTATTCTTTTTGTTTTTGAATGCAGTATTTTAGATTTTATTTCTATAATTAGATGGACAACAAAGATAGTAGCCTCATTTTTAGTACTTCATATTTTGCTTGATTTATGTAGCTGCATGTTTACACTTTTGTTCAAGTTCTGATTTTTTAAATAGCATGTTTTGAGATCTTTGAAGTGCTAAGTTTGGAAATTACCATAAGAGGCATAAACCTTGTCTTCAATTCTACATCCATACTTGACCTTTAGAAGAATTCTTGAAACCTTAGACTAGGATTTCCATTTGCATTAAACACTTTAGGAGACCAACAAAGACAAAACCCCAAAAACAAGATAAAAACTGAAAACAATAAAGTAAGAAAGAGGTTGTCTTGCACATACAGTGCCCCACACTTCATCAGTTTATGAATCCCGGATTGATAATTTATGTAGCAATTTAGGACACACTAAATTGACTAAACATTTTGGCGCAGTTGCTGGGGAAGTGTAACTAGGTAGCCTATCTCTTACATTCAAAAAAAAAAAGGGAAAAATTAATAATTTCTTGAAGTATGCTCTCCTCTTGCACCTAGTGTGATCTAGAGGATCAGAAAAGAGAGTTATTAGTTCAATAATTTCTTAAGTATGCTCTCTTCTTGCACCTAGTGTGATCTGGAAGATCAGAAAAAGGATTTTTAGCCCAATTAAAAAAAAAAAATCATTAAAAATAAAAAAATGACATGCATAGAGAAAGAGATTCTAGGGGAAGGTTTATAGCTAGGGACAAAAGTTCGATTTTTACAACTCCAACTACTTCAAGGAATAGACAAGATACACCTCCATCCCAGACTCATACTCCCAGCCTTAGGATTCCTGGAATTCAAGGGGCAGCAACTGAATTAGAAGATTCTCCCACATTATCTACTAAATCTGACCTAGGAGAAGAACCCTTCTTCACCACTATAGGGGAACCTATTGTAGTAAAAGATATAGAATCACCTAGAGAAGAAGAAGAGGTAGAGACTCTCTCTCATCAGCCATTAATAGAAGAACCAGAAGACTCTGAGGAAACTATCATGGCAAAAGAAGTACAAGATGGGGAATTTTCAATATTTGGAGGAGGGGGTAGAGGTAGAGGTAAGGGTAGAGGAAATAATGGAGGTGGTGGTATAGGTAACAATGGAGGAGGTAGAGGTAATAATGGGGGAAGTAGGGAAGGAGATAACTTATTTGGATTCCCTATAGTCAATGAGGAAACCCATACAAAAATGAAAAACATTTCACCGTCCATCCTCCCAAACTTTTATGGATTGCAAAGTGAGGATCATAAGACATTTCTATTTGACTTTGGAGTCTTATGCCAAACCTATGACTATCTAGAAGACTCTCAAAAACTCAAACTATTTCCTTCAACATTGAAAGGGGCTGCTCTGAAATGGTTCATGGGATTAGTCACTCAATATATTAGGACTTGGAATGATATGAGGCAAACATTTTTGGATAGATATCTGGATTATTATATGCCCACTAATCATAAGGATGACGTATCCAAAATGATGCAAAAAGAAGATGAGAACTTGGAGGATTTACTTGAAAGATTTCGATACAACTTAAAGAGAGCAAAAATGAACAATTTAGATGAGGAAACCTTGAAATCCCTTCTATTGAAAGCTATTAGAGATGAATGGATAGATATTTTAAACATGATGGGGAAGGGAGACATTTCTCAACTTCCACTATATGATATAGCAGAACTTTGTGTCCATCTCTCAAGGGGACAATCTAAAACTGGAAAAGGACCTAGAGATCCTTCTCTTATTAGAGCAAACAAATCTGCAACTAGATCAGTAAGTAGGGCAGAGATTGGCAATATGCTTGATGAATTCAAAAATGACATTTTAGGGAGCCTTAGTGAACAGCTAGACACCCTTAAAACACAAAACAAGCAGAAAACAGAAGCTGATGCCTTAGCCATCTTTTGCCCAAAATGTATAAAGAAACATGCTAAGGGAATGCCCCCTGGATGGAAAATTTGTAGAAACATGTATGATTTGCTTCGAAATTCATGAGACCAAGGATTGTCCTTCAATCCCAGGGCTCAAAGTTGTCTTTCAGGAGGACCCAAATTCAATAGAATCTCTTTGTTTTGTTTTAGGAAGACCATGGCAAGGGCAAAAAAATCAAGGATTTAACAATCCTATGAATTTTCAGCCCCCACCAAATTGGAATTCTTGGCAACAACCTTGGCCCCAACCTCAAAATCAATATCAATCTCAATCATGGGCACAAGTGTTACAAAATCCTTATGGGAGAATTGCTCAATATTATCAATATCCTCCATCTTATCAAGGTTATCCTCTTCCACAAAATCAACAACAAAATCTGCAACTTCAAAATCAAAGCCCACAACTTTCATTGCAATTTCCACAACAACAACCTCCTCAACAAAATCAAAATCCTCAACTCTTGCTTCCATTTCAACAGAAGCCAAATAAACTACCAGCCCAGCCATTACCAAAGCCCAACAAAAAAAACCCTTAGAATGCTTACATGGTAGAAGGACAACAATTTGCTACCTACATGATTGTTCCTCTAGATCTTAATGATGTTCAATTTAGATCTGGTAGGATTCTAGAAAAGGAAAAACCTTCTATAGATGTTCAAGAGCAAGATGTTTCTGAGGAGGATTGTGTGAAATTCAATAAATTTTTTGAAGAAGTATCCCTTCGAAACCCAACCATTCAAAAATAAAAACAAAAATATCAACCCCCACAACTCCTATGGTTGAGCAACCTGTATCTACATCTACACCTCCTTTCCCTGAAAGATTACAAATTAACAAGGGGGGTGGGAAAACAAATCTTGTTGCCTAACTATGATTTCCTAGATGAATTAAAGAATGTATGTATCAAGATTCCCTTGCTACAAGCCATTAGGAGATTCCTATTCTAGCAAAAACAATAAAGGAGTGAGTATCAAAAGATCCAGGTGGGAAACCAGAGACACAAAAAGAACCACCTGGTAGAAAATAGCGAAATATCATGATGGGAGATTACCATGTAGAAATATGTGGATCCAGTAGTCCAATTGTCAAGACCACAAAATGGAAAGAAATTCCAAAAACACAGATGACTTAGGGGCTGCTATAAACATTATGAGTAGACAGACTATGGAACAACTTAAACTTCCTAATCTTCTTTTTACACCTACCTTACTGCAACTTGCAGATAGATCAATAATTAAAGTACATGGTGTACTAGAAGATATTCCGGTCTCCTTAGATTCTTGGGAATATCTAGTAGATTTCATGATTTTGACTCCCAACAGTAATCTAGGAGGGCACCCACTCACCTTAGGAAGACCTTGGCTAGCCATAGCTGATGCTTTTATTAGTTGTAGATCTGGGGACATGTACATTTCTGATGGTAGTACAACAAAGAAATTCACTTTGTATCCTCCAGGAAAAGCAATTACAGAAGTAGGAGACAATGAATGGGTCGATGATGAAGATTCTATACAACCTGTCTTTACTCTCTCTGAAGTTAGTGAATATAGTCAAATATTGAATACATTAGAAAATTTTGAAACATCTTCAGAATATGATCACACACAATTTCAGTTAGATTCTGATATTGAATATTTTTCATCAAGGAAAATGTCTCTCTACTCTATGGAAGAGTTTTGCAGTTCTACAGTTGAAATTTTTCCAGGTAAAACATTGAATATCAACAAAAATTTGGAAAAGTTACAACCAGAAGAGCTAACCAAAATCTTGCAAAAGAATTCTGTTGCATTTTCATGGGAGTATACTGATATGAAAGGTATTGACCCTAAGACTTGCATCCATCATATCTATATTGAGGAAAACAGTAGACCAATCAGATAACCTCAGAGAAGGATGAATCCAAATCTTAGGGAGATTGTGAAAGAAGAGCTCCAAAAACTACTCAATGTGAACTTCATTTACCCAATTTCATATAGTCGATCGGTTTCTCCCTTGGTTATAGTACCTAAAAATAATGGTAAATGGAGGGCGCGCATTGATTACAGGGAATTAAATAAAGCAACTTTGAAGGATTACTTTCCTTTGCCCTTTATCGATCAAGTATTAAATACATTAGCAAGCAAAAAAGTACTTTTCATTTCTAGACAGTTTTAGTGGTTATAATCAAATTCAAGTAGCACCTGAAGATCAGGATAAAACCACATTTACTTTTCCATGGGGAAATTTTGCCTATCGAGTGCTTCCTTTTGGATTATGCAATGCACCCACAACATTCCAAAGAGCAGTACTAGGAACTTTTTATGATCTAATCCATGATTGTGTAGAGGTATATATGGATGATTTTATAGTCTATGGTAATACATTTGAAGAAGCCTTAGAAAATTTGGAAAAATTCCTTATAAGATGTAAAGAAACAAACCTTTCATTAAGCCATGAAAAATGCTTTATGATGTTTACTGAAGGCAGTGTTTTGGGACATCATATTTCAGGGGATGGGATTAAAGTTGATAAATCAAAAGTTAAGTCATCTCCAAGTTACCTATTCCAAATTGTCAAAAAGATGTTATAAGTTGTCTAGGATTTACTGGATATTAAATAAGATTTATAGAAAGCTTTACCAAAATAGCATCTCCACTCTTCAAACTACTCACAAAACACTGTGAATTCAAATGGAGTCCTGATCGCCAATCAGCATTTGAAGCTTTGAAAACGAGAATATCTGAAGCACCTATCTTGAGAGGACCAAATTGGAAACTTCCTTTCCACATTTCTACAGATGCTTCAAATACAGCTCTAGGAGCTGTATTGGGACAAAAAGACTTGTTTCCTTATGCCATTTACTATACTAGTAAAAATTTGAATCCCACTGAGTTGAATTATACTGTGACTGAAAAAGAGTTCTTATTTGTTGTTCATGGAATTAATAAGTTCAAACATTATATAACAGGCTATGAAACTTTTATTCATACTGATCATTCTACAATTAGATATCTAATGAACAAACCTGTTATTAATGGCAGAGTTACAAGGTGGCTCCTACTTTTACAGGAATTCAATATTACCATGTTAGATAGACCAGGGAAACAAAACACAGTAGCTGATTTCTTATCTAGGATTCAGAATATCAAAGAAGATTCACCTATAGAGGATAAGTTTCCTGATTAATACTTATTTGCAGTCACTACTAAAACTCCTTGGTTTGCAGATATGGCTAACTATTTGGTTACAGGGAAACTACCTCCACATTTATTTCCTAGTGAAAGAAGAAAGGTTATTCAGTAGAGTTCAAGATATTCATGGATTTCTAACGAATTGCTTAAAACAGGGCCAAACTTTGTGATCATAAGATGTGTCAGGGAAGATGAAAAGCCTGATATTCTCAAAGCATGTCATGATGAACCATGCGGTGGACACTTTTTTGACAAGAGGACAGCCTATAAAATCCTTTCTTTAGGATATTATTGGTTGTCCCTCTTCAAAGATGCAAAACAATATGTCAAAAGGTGTGATAGCTGCCAAAGGGTAGGGAAACCTACCCCCTTAAATGAGATGCCATTACAACCTCAGGTACTCAGCAAACCCTTTGAAAAATGGGCTTTAGACTTTATTGGACCTATTAATCCTCCATCCAAACAAAAAAAGTATATATTGGTATGTATCGATTATGTCACTAAATGGGTAGAAGCCAAAGCATTATTTTCTACTACTGAAAATTCAGTTGTTAATTTTCTTTATGAGGATATTTTTACTCGCTTTGGTGTTGCAAGAGAAATTGTGACAAATCAGGGAGGTCAATTCACATCCAGGATGGTGGAGAAGATGATGGAAGAGTACAAGGTCAAGCATATAAAATCCACTCCTTACCATCCGCAAGCAAATGGTCAAGTGGAGTCCACAAAAAAAGTAATTGAAGGCATCATTACCAAGACTGTTCATCTACACAGAAGAGATTGGGCAGAAAGGCTTCATGAAGCCTTATGGGCCTACAGAACTACATGGAGGAACACAACAGGATATTCTCCCTATGAACTTGTTTATGGGAAGGAAGTTCTACTCCCCATTGAGTTTCAAGTTAAGACCTTCAAGATGGCAGTTCAATTGGGAATGGATCTATCAAAAGCCCAAAAGATAGACTAGAGCAGTTGAATGAACTAGATGAGATCAGACAAGAAGAAATTCAAAGAACTAATCTAGTTCAACATCAAAGAGCTCAGTGGCATGACAAATACATCAAGGAAAAAAAGTTTCAAGAAGGAGATTGGGCATTTCTATTTGATTCCAAGTTCAAAGATTTTCAAGGTAAATTTCAGACTCATTGGCTTGGGCCATATGAGATTGAAAAAGTTTTCAACAATGGAGTAGTAAGAATCAAAACAATTGATGAGCATCAAACTCCTCTCATTGTGAATGGTCACAGACTGGAGATCTATCATAAGCCACTCTCAAAGGAGGAGTTTATCAAAATCTTTCAAGATAATTCTGTAATGAGGCTGGTGAAGAAGAATCCTTCTTCTCCACCAGCCTAGTCTTTGTTCTTTTCATCATCATCTAAATAATAATAATAATAATAATAATAATGTATAAGCCTAAAAACCAATCACTGATTGGCAGTCTTATACAGAAAATACAGGGTGAAAATCAGAAGCTTCTGACTCCCTATATTTTCCAAAAAATTCTCTCTCATTTCACTCATAGTCATTTCATGTCATTTCATTTCATTTCATTCCATCTCGCCACCACATTCCACCAATAAAATTTCTTTCAGTTTATCTTCATGTTCAGCTTTCCATGTATCATTCATACAGTCATTTCTCATTTCCATCCATCTCCATTCATTTCACCAAGTCATATGATATTCACTATGTCAGTTTCTGCAGCCGAATTCTAATTCCGCAGCTGAATACTGATTCCGCAGCTGATTGTTGATTCCGCAGCTAATCCTCTGTTACTCTGCAGTGACAGCCAAGTGATTAGCCAAATCAAAAGTTTGCAAACGAAAGAGGTATGCTTCCAAGGTATGAGCAAAATCGTTTTCAAATAGCATTTCAAACACATAATTTGTATAGTTCGTAAATCACAAACTCCATAACGTGTAATGATTTGATTTTATAGCCTCCATAACTCCACCATGACCTCCGCATAACTCCACCATGACCTCCACATCAAATTCTAATGGCCTCATAATCCTCTTCCGAATTTAACTCGTACTTAGTTGTACGTCCGCATTACACCTGTTGAACCGACTAATCATGCAGATGTGATCCAATTGACCATGGTTCTCCTCCTCTGACGCTCCACTCCGCAGTCATTTTATGAATTCACCAACGTCCACTCTGTAGCCTTTTATTTCAAACTCTATTTAGTTTCGCCAATCTCACTCTATCTCCATACTTTCACACCAAGTTTAGAATTGTCAGTTCAAGGTTTGTTTACACAGACCTCTGCTCAGTGAACACACTCTCATTCCATGCTTTGTATTCTTCGCGCTTTGTAACCACTAGTTTTCTCCATAGCCCTCTTCCATTTTCCGCTCATATAGCCATTCTGCTCCCTTGAAAGCATCATCTACAGAGGTATCTTCGAAGTAAGAAGGAGGAATGGGTCTTTTGGTAAGAACAGAGCCGGATGGAGCTAAATTTATGGAGGGTTATCCACAACTAAAAAGCACATTAAGGAAAGCAACATGGTTGCAGT
The DNA here is from genome assembly GCA_000404065.3 of Pinus taeda. Lineage (NCBI taxonomy): Eukaryota > Viridiplantae > Streptophyta > Pinopsida > Pinales > Pinaceae > Pinus > Pinus taeda. The sequence continues at coordinate 6,843 of APFE030814665.1, read as the reverse complement.
TTATTCAGAAGTTCAGGGGTCATAATAAATAAGTCACAAAGATGTTTGCAAGGTCCTTCAACGATATGGAAGTCGAGATTGGGGACATCAAATTCCTGGTAACAGAGTCATCCATTGCAGTAGCAACAAAGCTTCCACAAGAAGGAGAATGATGGTTTAAGAATAAAGACTTCGATGAAAAGGTCTAGAGGGTCATTCTGCGCAACCCAGGTATGGACATATCCGTTTTTAATTGAGGAATTCATGTTTCAGCCCTAAAAGAAAAATGGACTAGTCTGTTGTTAATAATTCAAAAATTCATTACATGTGAAGGAAGGTATGGGTCTATGCACATGTAACATATAAGGTTATTAATGAATTTCCTGGAGATTCAAACCATCAATCTTCCTTATTTCTTGTTGATTAGCTTGATAAAGATGTCCACCATTGTGCAAAAGAATCTAGATGACGTGGAGCCTCATCTTTATCATCGTGGCCTTATTAAAATTCTGGTTGAAAATCAATTGAAAGAGAGATAGGATACATGGGAACAATTCCTAATTAGGAATTTATTTCAGGACCCACCTGAAATGCCTGAGGGAAGCTTAACAAGAAAAAGTAGGAGAAAAAGAACGAATGTAAACATCCAAGATACTCCTACTAGTATAACCAAGGAAACCAGTAAAGAAGAAATGTTGCGTGAAACTTTGACTGAGATTAGGAAACAAGTAAAATAGAAAAGGAAAAGAAATTTTGAAGAGACTAATTCATCTTAAGGAATAGTGAGCTAAGGCAAAAGAAAAAGGAAAGGAGAAACAGAGTATAGAAAAGGGAGACATAAGATCACAGGGTTTAAGAAGGAGCTAAAGACTTAAGGGCAAATTGAAGAAAATGCAAATCAAAGGAGCCCAATTCATAGACCTAGGAGGGGAAACACCAAATCAGTCACCAGAAAACACTCCTCCTGACCATAGTCCACAACATTCTCCTTCTCCTCAAGTAGATTTTGAAATCAATCCAAGGAAGACCACACCAGAAATTGATCGAACTCAGCAACAGATGTATGATTTTATTGAATCATTGGAAAATACTGGAACATAATAGGGCACTTCATGTAATCATCCTAGTACAGCTCAGGAATTTTTATCCAATCATTAAAACAAGAGGTTTATGAACTAGAAGTCCTAAACAGACATATCAAAAGGGAAAATGAGACATTGAAAGAGCAAAACAAATTGGACAAAATTATCCATGACAACACCATGTTGCACTTAGGATTGTGGCACAAGAAAAATAGGAAATTGAAGAAGAAAAATAGGAAGTTGAGCAGAGCCCTCATCAACCTCAAATATAGGTGCCTTATGATGAAGCCTAGGATGACATTGACACCAAGGAAGAAGAAGAAAAGGTTAGATGTATTAGTAGAAGTCTCAGAGCAAATGAATTGAAGGAAGGATAGTCACAGTTTTGGTTGCATGACATGCAACATCTTCACAGTGGGGGTATGTTGAGCCCCAGAACTATCTCTCTTCTACATACTTTCCTAAACCTTTTCTCTTCTATTTTCCCATACCAGTGCCTCATAAGCTATCAAAAGTTGTTACATATTGATTTTAGGAGTGCATTTTGATGATTTTCAAACTATATCCTTGTGTGTGCTATTTGATTTAGATTTTGTTCATCAGATACGGAATGTAGCCACTTTCCGTAGCTGACTCGCAATTCCGCAGTTGTTTTCATTGCTCTATAGGTTACAGGTGTCGGCAAGAGAAACGAGGCACATGGGCAGCTCAAAAATGATCCACACATGGACAAGGTCCTCTCTGTTTAGCCGAATTCGTGAAGAAAGGCATCGGTCAAAGGATGGTCAACAAATATTCCTACATCAACTAAGACTCTATTCCAGCATGTGAAAAAGTCTGAAACCGTTCCTAGGTTCATGGATCCATTTCTGCCATCTTCACACCGACTCTATAATGCAATCTAACTTCCACTTTGCATAGATTTAATGTTTATGGCAACCAAGAGGCTGAACTTCTAGATTTTGACCTGTTCACATGTCCATTGATGAAGATTTTTATCCAAAAGATAGTTATCTATTTCCTCTATAAGTATAAGCGTTTGCAATGCAAGTAGTTAGTCTTGATGTTGTTGTTTTAGCGTTATTTTCTATTGTAACTGAGAGACATATCCTCTATTTCATAATACAAAAACTCTGTTTTCTTATGACTATTTAAAGCGTGGTTGGTTTGAAGTGACAGCATATTAATCCAAGGCTATGCAGAGGGCCCATGTTGGCTAAGGTTTTTCCTTTATTTTTGTATAGTTTTCATGCATGTTTTTCCTTATTCGAGCTGTATATTTCTCATGTTCTGTTTATGGTATTAATCGTTTTACTCCTATACATGATTTTGCAGCATTGTTATATTTTCCACTAACACTGATCAGTGCATTTCAGGTTATGCTTGAGCTTTTTAATATATTTTCTGCATCAAGTGGTGATCTAAGACTTGCTTCCTCTATTGAACATTAGCTTTTAATTCCAGTTGTTATGCTTTTATTTTAATGAGATTTGTTTACTGCTTTTAGATAATTTAGATATCAGTTCTTCATGCTATATGACGATATCTCCGGTGCCTTTAGCTTAACCCTGTTTTAGAAGTTAATTGGCGAGATATTGTGATTATAGGTGAAGTAATTTGATTTTTCTTTCATTAGCCTGCACGTAGATAGTTTAGATATCAGTTCTTCATGCTACATGACAATAACTCTGGTGCCTTTAGCTTAACCCCGTTTTATAAGTTAATTGGCGAGCTATTGTGATTGTAGGTGAGGTAATTGATTTTGCTTTCATTATTCTGCAAGTACATAGTTTAAATGTCATTCTTTCATTCCATATGACGATATTTCTGGTATTTCTGGTGTCTTTAACTTAACCCCATTTTAGAAGTTAATTGACGAAATATTGCGATTATGGGTGAAATCAGTGACTAGAATCCAACTTCTTTATTATTTTTGGTTTTGAATGTAGTAGTTTAGATTTTATTTCTGTAATTAGATGGACAGCAGAGATAGTAACCTCATTTTTAGTAATTCATCTTTTTCTTGATTTATGTAGCTACATGTTTACACTTCTGTTCAAGTTATGATTTTATAAATAGCATGTTTTGAGATCTTTGAAGTGCTAAGTTTGGAAATTACCATAAGAGGCATAAACCTTGTCTTCAATTCTACATTCATACTTGAGCTTTAGAAGAATTCTTGAAACCTTAGACTAGGATTTCCATTTGCATTAAACACTTTAGGAGACCAACAAAGACAAAACCCCAAAAACAAGATAAAAACTGAAAACAATAAAGTAAGAAAGAGGTTGTCTTGCACATATAGTGTGCCACACTTCATCAGTTTATGACTCCCAGATTGATAATTTATGTAGCAATTTAGGACACATTAAATTGACTAAACACCTTCCCTCAACAATTCATGTAAAATCAAATATCATGTTATATGTATTGTAATTGATACAAGTCACCTTCCACTTCGATGCCTCCTCATCACATCATAAAGCATTTCATTCGACATTGGCATTTTTCCTACTTCATGCTTTAAGGGGCAGCTGTTACAGATCCATTTGGGCACATCAATCCCATCATTCAGATCAATATTTTAGGGCTCATCAAACTCTAATTTTAGTTGCTACATGCCCTAAACAAGTCACCCCTTTGAATGCCTCCTTCCTAGATAGTTTCATGACTTGAAGACATCCTGAAATAGCCTCTAGAGGGACCAGCGTAGGTATGCCCATGTAAGGGTGCACTGCAGAGTAGTTAAGTCCATGCCAGGGTGCTCTGTAGAGCACTTAGGCTTCCTTTCACCTGTGTTGGGCAAGATTGAGCGAAAGTCACATAGGGTTTGGGGAATACTCTTATCTTTTGGAATCATCTAGAAGGTTCCTTCACTTATCAACTCCTATGACCTCGAAAATGGATGAGGAATAAGTTTTGATGCATCCTATCCTCTCATCCCTTCCTCCATGGAACTAATTCTAAGTATGGAAGGCCATTCAATTCCACCATTTATGACAAAACCTTCTTCATCTTCCTATAAATTGACCACTCATCTAAGTGATCAGGGGCTGGATTATGTTGAATTGTAAGGAGATAATGTTGCTATGAGATTTGGATTTGAAGCAAGTATTGTAATGCTACAAGTTTGTCATGCTTTTGAAGTGATGTGGATGGGATCCAAGCTAGAGGAATGGCTTTGAATCAGACACCAATGGTTGTAATTCCTTCTTCTATTCAATAAAGTGTTTGAACCTTTTTCCCATCTGTGTAAATTGTATCTTATTCATTTCACTTATATTCAATAGATCTTTTTCTTTGATCGATTCTTTGTTTTTTGTTGTGTTTACAGGTACTTCTCAAGCGTATGAAGTACAGGAAGGAGCGATAGGATCGATACAAGGGAGATGAGAGGAAAGTGGAACTACAATTAGGTCTTATTATCTTATCATCTTATCTATTGCTTATAGGAAAAGACTAAAACACTTTAAAATATTGTTCTAGACATGGCTACTTATCTAGGGAATTAGTATTTATCTGTAGATACCAAACTCTCCAAAACAAATCATTTCTTTGGTAACTCAACTAGTAGTACACCCTTATTTCCTCCTTGACTTTCCCTTCCAATTGGTCTATAAAAACTTTGGCACTTTCTAAATGAAAAAATAGTCCCTTTACTTTGCACATGTGAAGGTAGATCACCCTAAAACAATCCCAGAAATAGAGCTAAAGACCTCGCTTCTCTTTCCCTTCTCTTCGATGGTTATAGGGCTTCAATTTTATGACTTGCACACTTTTTGAATTAAAACTTGCTTCACTAAAAATATGATCCTAAAATAATTTCGAGTTGCTCTATATATAGTTGTTTCCCACTCTAATTAGCTAACTTGACAGGAGGATGAGTTGACGTGTCTTTTGAAGAAATTTTATCATTCCTTTTGAATCCGACTTGAAGGGAGATACTTATGCTTGTCTTGGAGGGCTACTTATACTTATCTAATGACTCATACAAAATTTAACATGCCCAAGAAGGGTCCTTCATACATGACATAGACTCAAATTGACTTTTATGAATAGATGACAAATCCTAAAGGCTCACAATGGGAGCCATCACTAAAATAAAATTCCTTGCTCATGAAACCCATGAGACAAGAATTACAATAATAATTTTATTTTTCTTCTCTTCATCAATTACATAAAATTACAATTACATGTCATTGTGAAGACCGAACCTAGTTACATTTTTCAACAGGAATAACACACATACGGCCAGGAAAAATGTAACTTAGCACAATGTCTTTTGCATACTCTTCTCAAATCATACCTATGGAATCTCATTGTACCAAAATTAATGCTTTTAAGTTCCTTCACTTCTACTTTTGTGACCTTTAAACTCGTAATATCATAGTTTTCCACCTACAAAGGGAAGGAAGGCCAAGGTGCCTTCTTCTTTCTCTGTAGAATTGAAGATAAACTTGTGATAAGATGATAAGAATCATCTTGCATGACCACCTTATCCATCACATACCTCGGTGAGAGATGAGGGGGTTTCTGACATCCACATACTTTAAGTTATGTGCAATCTGGTGAAGCAAACTAATCTGCTACTTTTTCCACTCCCTTCATTTCCTCATGAGACATGCAAGGAGTCTCTTCCTCAAATATCATTTGGTATAAGACCTTGAAGAAGTTCTCAACAAGTCTATCATACACTCCTCGGTAGCTTAATTCTGCCAACAATTTGCAATACATGTGGGTAGTGGACTCTCTAGGTGTTCATTTCCATTTCAAACTAGGGAATTCATTGTGAGCACATATTCCATCTAGTAAGTAGGCAAACATGTAAAATTGTGGTTTATTTCCTTGCGGTGTGTTTTCACCTTGTTCAAATTTATTTTCACCTGTTGAGACACAAAATTGTACCAATTGAATATCTTCCCCTCCCTTACCATCAGATGTAACATGTAGACCCATCCTCCAAGGAAGGATTCAGTATTTCTCTTTACATAGACTCGGTAGCACAAAGTTATCAATTACTAATAAACCATTATAAGCGACTTGGTTTTGTAAGTACTATAAGGATTCTAGAAAAAATTGATTGGTTCTTTCCACCATGACTTGACCACTTCTTTAGTATTTAGATAACTCCAAGCTGCATAGAATTATGAATCCAGATGTTTCTTAGGCTTGGGAAAGTTTTAGATCAAGTGAATTTCATGTGGTCAATAGGAGGCAAGTTGTTTCCCAATGACATTGTTCAATGGCATTGTTGCGGGATTTTATCCCCTAAGGCTCTTGGGTGGAACCCTAGCAGACTGAAAGTTGTCTAAATCAAGAAACATGCACATACACAGCCATTATGCTTAAGAAAAGCTATTTCTAAGGTGAGAAGGACGTACTCAAGTCCTAACGTTTAGGGTAGTTCCTCAAGGGTCCAAACCCTTCTTCACGTCCCTTCCGCTCCTTTGCCCTGCAAAAACGACAATTCCAAAGAATACAGTAGTATATGGACAAAGATTTATGTGAAAATCATCTTTATGCTATACAAGAAAGGAGTTAGTTATAAACTTTTAGACATCCATTCATACATAAAATTCAAACATGAACATCATTAACATAAAGAAAGAAGCATATCGGGAACAAGACGTGTTTCTTTATTAAACAAATAGAATAGTAAAAAAAAGAGCAATATCACATGAACCACTTATGCAGGCTCAAAGCTCAGCCTCCTTCTGGATCCGTCCCGCCTCAAGCCTCTAGTAAGTCTCCTTCCAATACTCACTCCAAGATGTCATAACTA